>CABFWB010003474.1:0-43267 GCA_902151455.1 Timema bartmani | reverse complement strand
CATAACAGCTGTCCCAAGTGACAGTGGCAGATATCAGCTGTTGACGTAGTGATATTTTAGGGGCTATTTTTTAGTTACTTTTTGAGCTGTCATCCAAGTAAACTTAGGTCGTGAATGGCGTGTATATATATATATACATATACATATACACTGTTCAGGATCCCGCACAGGCCTAATTACTTCCAATATATATATGTGTGTGTGGGTGTTTGTGTGTGCTACAAATCACTATACATATTAAAAAATTAGAAGTAATTAGGCCTGTGCGGGATCCTGAACATTAGGAAAAATCCATGAATTGATTCAAGGAAGGAAAAATAACGATAAAAGTGGCTGTTAAAGACAGGTTGTCTTCCATCCAGGAAAACAGGAATTATCCAGGAATTTGAAGTGGTAAGTTATGATAATAACTTGATCTTACATATTAAAACAATATATTACATTTAATTGTACAATAAGACACTTCTCAAGGCATTTTAGTTCATGCTAATTTTTTCAAACATAAAACAATATCAAATATTCCTACTTTGATTTGGCTTCAAGAATATTTCATATGTTTGATTCTAGTTCGCTTCGAATTGAAAAAGTGGAATAGCCCTAGTATACAAGAAACTCAAAATTGTCAACCCAATAAATCTGTTTAGCTCTAACCCAAGTACAATTGTTGGGGATGAAGGTTGAATTTAGAGGAAATGTAGCCTTATTTGTGTGTAGAGCGTGGGAAACCATTTAGGAAAAACCACCCTAAGTAGAATACAATGGGGATCAAACCATGATCTTCCTCTAATCGGCAGTCTAAACTATCGTAAAAGCAGTACCTTAGGCTGAAACAAGCAGGCTATGTGCATTTCATTTACGTTAAAGGTGTAATAATAAGTAAGGTAGAAAATAAACTAAATGTATCTAAGGTAAGCCCCACATGATTGTTATGAAACAATTTATTTATATCCTAGATATAATTAGAAATCATCTGAATTTGACTGTAATTGTTTAAACTTGTTCAAGTATTGTGTGTGATTTGTAATGTGCCACCTGTGAATACTAATATGTCAAGGGTAGCTGGTTTAACATTCTTTTCAGCTTTAAGTAGCAACATCACCACATCCTCGTGACAGCTAAATAATAATTAGAGATCCATAACACAACTTCTTTTTGAGGTGAAGTAAAGTTATTGGTCCAATGTTGATTGTGGCATGTAAAAGAACCCTAGAAGGTATCTGAAAAATACCTTTCTCAGCCAAATTAGTTGGCCCTTTCACTCTCGTTCATAGAAATTCTCGTGTGTTGAGGTAATCAGTCGGATTAGAAAGTGCGTGTTAAATACCTCAAATAAATAAAAATAAATGTTACAATTCCTATTTCTCTTGATTTTGATTCTTAAATATTTACCTAAATATTTTGATATTTTTCCGCCCATCTTATCTCATTAATTATTTTTTCAAAAAATTAAAAATAGCCCAACTCTACATATTGTAATTTTGTTTAAATACCAGTACTATTATTTCCTCTGATTTGAAAGCAATGAATTGAGGTATCGAAAATTGTGATATAAAAATCAATTCTCGATTTGTTCGACACCAGTCTAGTCATAATAAATTCACAGGCTCACGTTTTTTCATTCCAAATTTAGCTCAACAAACTTCTCAGAAAAGCTTCCAAAGTATTGAGGAGCTTGACAATCAACATTTAAAATATATTTTACTGGTCAAATCAGATATTGCTAAAGATGGGTCACTGAAACCCTATGGGAGATTTAATAATTTAATCAATTTAACATGTTTGAGCAAAGCATATTTTTAAGTTTGATTTTATGCTAGTGGGCTGGCATTCGTCACCCGAGAATGCAAAAGTGTTAAATATGAGATATTTGGTGTTTACGTATATTTAGAATGCACATGGCTCACCTGCGGTGAAATTGAAACTACTATATAATGACTTAAGAGGATACATACTCGAGCTGTTATCTAGTAGCATTGGTTTTATACACATGTTCAGACTTCACTGCTCTTTTACACAAAAGTGGAAAATTGGACATAGAACACTTGCATTCTCGGGTGATGAATTAACTGCTTATTTTAATTTAATTCTAGAACAAATGCAAGTACTTAATGTCTAGTGTGTTTTTAAGTTTTTGATTCAAATTTGAGATTGCTAAATAAAATGATTCAAATTCAATATTTGAATTTTCGACCCAACTTTAGAAATAACATGTTCTAAGGCCAAACTTTCGGCTTGCATTGACTTTGTGGACAAATAATTGTCCTTCCGAATTTTGTTAAAAACAGATTTTCATCACAGTAACATATCCAATTGCATACTTAGTTATATTTACTATTAAATTATTGTGTAAATTATAAAATATGTTATGGTAGTTTTACCCGCCTCGGTGGCGTAGTTGGCTAACGCGCTAGTCGTGTTGAGCTCGACCGCCGAGGACGGGAAGATCGAGGTTCGTGATCGAGGTTCGAATCTTGGTCGGGTGAACTGGGGGTGGTTTTTCCTAAATGGTTTTCCACTCTCCCTCCACACAAATGCAGGTTCACTTCCTCTAAATTCAACATTCCCCATTCCCAATCCATTAGCGTAATTAGTACTTAAGCGTATAACCCGAACGGGTAGTAAGACGCGGTGCTAACTATATATATATATACTATATATATGGTAGTTTTATGAATATATAAATTAGCTAATAATCAATAGAAATTAAAAGTAATAAACTAACATTAAAATTTAAAATCCATTTGTTTGTGGTTTTAATCAATAATAGCATTAAAATATGTTCTTATTGTTTATATTTGATGTTTATTAATATACAGGCCTAAACAATTAATTTTAAATAAATTAAAATTTTAAGTTTGGTCTGTTTAACATTTAATAGATTAATAAACTTGTAACACTGGAAAGCCTCATTCTACTTTTGAAGATTATGCCTAAAAAAAGGACAAATACAATATTTTACTACTTCAAAAACCCAAAAATGCTTCACGCTTATAACACTGCCACTGGTTAAAGAGGTAATGTTTACTTACCTCTTTAAGACATCATCATTATCAACTGTTTCCAGCATGTGGCTGGGTCAGTTTAGAAAATGGCTTCATTCTTCCTCCTGTAATTTCTTCCATTCTTCTCTCACTTGAACACTTTTTCTTTTCTGCTCCTCCCATCTCTTTCTTGGCCTGCCTTATGGTATTTTTTCTACATACTTCATTTCCAACATTTTCTTTAGGATCCTCTCTTTTTACATCCTTATTACATGCCCATACCATTTCAGTCTTGCTTCCTATACTATCTGATATACTCCCTGTACCCCTACTCTTTCACTGATAACTTCATTCCTATTCCTGTTTCTCCTCGTGGCAGCTAAAATGCGCCTCACAAACTTAATTTCCATGGCCTCCATTTTCCTGGGCTCTCTTACATTCACTGTTCATGTTTCTGCTGCATATATGATCAATGGGTACAAAGTACGCCCTGTACAACACTTCCTTACACTTAGAGGGCACTTCTCTTCTCCATAGCAGGTCTCTTACGCATCTTTAGAACAACTCTCCCTGCTGTCCTTTTCTCGTTAAATCCTCTCTACTTCCACCTTTCTCTACAATCTCACTTCCAATATATTTTATGTTATGTACTTTTCTCAACTCTGCTCCATCCAACCTTATAGCTTTACTAGGCTTTACCCTCTTCTTTGTCATTACCATAACTTCACACTTTGCCATGCTAAATTTCATTCCAGACTATTTCTTTTACTTTCTCATTCAATTCTTATAGTTATTCCTATACTTCCTCTTCCTTCTCCCCGATACCATCAACTTATCAGTAAACATCAGCTCTTGAAGACCGATTTCTTTAATGTATATCAAAATACAAACGGTAATAAACATGAATTGGCATTGTTAACTAGGTTTTTCATTTTAAAATTGGTAAATTCAGAATAGGCACACCCTCCAAATACTTATAAAAAATCAATAGACTAATTTAAAATAATTATGATATGCTCCATGTAAAAAAGTCTGATTAATATTTTGTGTTTCTAAAAGGGTGGAAAAATTATAAAGTTATAATATACATATAAATGAAAATATTTTTTATCATTGTATATTTGACTAGCCCTGTACTTGCGACACAACTCTTTAAAAGACAAGGATTTCAACTTTTTGTTTCTATAGTGTGCCGCCCATAGTAGAGGCACGCCAACATAGGTAAGTAGTTCAATACTCATTTATAATCAAACATGATTTAACTCGTATTATTTTACTAACAAATGTTTGGTCACCCTCTTGTTGGTAGTCAGGAAAAAAATATTAAAAATAAGCCAATAAAGCCTATATGTACATAGCTTGGTCAAAATTATTCAATCAGTTTAATAGTCTCGAGAAAACACACACACGCACATGCACCTTGAATGCATACATGTATTTTTCCTGTTCTCGTGGAATTAAAAATACAATAATTAGTAGATCGTATCTACTGAAAATTGGTTTTACTCTTGTTTTTGTTATATTTAATGCATTCAAATATATTTCAAATTCTAGTTTCAACACTACCTTAAACTAAAAGCTTTAAGTTTATAAACATCTACTTTTTATGGCAGTTAGACTTAGTTTCATCACTATTTTTGCAACATTAGACTCAGTTAAAAATGGGAAATTGGTTTCATGATGCTCTTTGGTTTTGAAAGGTATTTATATAAATTGTTTATCAAATATTATAATTACATAAGGTACCATGCAAAATTTCTTCATCAATAGGTTTAAACAACATTTTATTTTATTAATATATTTACTCTAGATTATTTTTTCTCTTCTATTCTCTTTAAGTTATTTGATTAAATTAAAGTTGGGTTGAATTTACCCCTTTTAATCCAAATCTCAAATTTGAATCTTAATTTAATCTACAACCTTAAATTGTAGAAAACATGTATTTTTATAGAATATTTAAAGGAACCAATTTTATGTTCATTAAGTGATAAATTAATAGTGTGGGATCTCTCTGCTAAATTTATAATTAAATTATATTAAGAATTAACTAGCTGATGCACAAGATGACTTGCTATTCTAGATATTACAATTATACAAAACCCACTTTTTTTTAGTTGAAGCAAAGAATTGAATCATTGAAATATTCTCAAAGACAAATCAAAAGTTTAAATATTTTTTATTGTTTCATGTCACCAAAATATTGTGTGTATATATATACTACATAGCTTTAGATATGAAATAAATACCATTTACAGAATATTTGATTACCAAAATGTTGAACATATTTTGGCTGAAGGTGGTAAATAAAGTTATCACAACATACAATTCAATGACTTAAGATTTTTGTTAAGTGAACACTAACTTGGGATACAAATCACAACACAGAATGACAAAAGATTAAATTAAATGTTTATTTTTATTTTCAAAGTCTGAATTTTTTTTAGGGAAGTTGAAGCTGAAAATATTTTAAGCAATCAGAAATTTTGTACACCTTAAGTGACTTTCTTTTTCATTGTAAAAGCCGCATTGTGTTCGTTCTGTTTATATGTTTCTAAATGCCTTTCCTGTATCTTCTAAATATAATACAATTTCCTCATTAAGGGAAAAGAGATTTTCCGTATGGAGATAAATTTTATTTAGTAATTAATGCATTCACGACCCTGGTTTTTTGATACATTGTTTTGTATGAGATTATTATTTCTAATGTTCTCAACTGTGGGGGAAGGCAAATGAAATGGTTTGAATTTTAGTAGATGTTCAAGGCCACAAACATTTAACTTAATCCTACTTCCTTGGTAAATTTTAGAGGTTTGGAAACTTATGGGTAAGTGAATATGGCTAGAACTTCCAATTTTTGAATAAATTTGTCTTTATTTTTATGATAATATTTATAGGCCATTATAAACTTTGTAATTTTTATGAGAAAAATTCTTATCACTTGCTAACAAATATCACAAAAAATTAACTTAGGTTAATAAATAGTCTAAACTCTATATATTTTGAGCAGGAACACTATACTTGGTAATATATATTTTTAGTTGTATCCATCATCATTTTAATTAAATGAAATTACAACAGACTTTTAAAGTAAAAATAAGAATAAACCTAAATGATAGTTAAAAATGTCTGTCTAACATTGTTTAGAAGGCCTAGCCAAAAACACAATTTGTAAGTGTCTATGGAGAGAAGTGCTCATTTAGTTGTGTGCATGTACAGATATTGTGTGCTTCTTTCCACACATGCTTGTCATCAGTTACTGTCACAATATTTTAAAACATATCAGAAAGGAGTAGGAATGTGTTTGTTTTACCTTGAAGAGAACAGGTTGTTACATCAGTGCCTAACGCACTGAAAACAGTTTTTATCAAAGAAGCAAAACTGTTTCAAAAAATTTGAACTAATAAAGCTAATATCAAGCATTCTTTATTTCATCTTTACAGTCATTCAAGTATTAAATTAATGGCTAAGCCGATGGTTTTCCAGTAATTATGGGTGCTAAGTCCCCAATAAGCAAGAAAAACAAATTGTCATTCAAAATTTGAAAATAAAATATTATGTACCCTTCACGAATATCAAATTCTCTAATATCAAAATATATCTTTTAAGGATTTGAGTTTGTAGGTGCTTATCATTAAAGTTAACTAAAACATCCGTCTTATCACGTTCTTACTATACTTCAATACTTTCAACAGCTAATTTTTCAATTATTGCTTTAAAACTTTTATAATTATCTAAAATTGTGTTCATATAAAATTAAAATATCTAATGCCGAAAAATGATCATTCCAGTCGCTACTATGATGACCGTTATCGTGAGCGTGAACGTGAGCGCGAGCGAGAGAGAGAAGCTACTCGCCGTGAACCTGAGCGGGAACGCAGAGAGGAGCGGGAACGCAGAGAGGAGAGGGAGTCCACCCACCGCAGTTCCCGCCACTAAGTTTCTGAACCTCCCCTTTCCCTCCCACACATAATAACTATGTAAGTATGATCAGTCACCACATTCACATTATTTACTGACTCAGCCTAAGCTATAGCTTGATATAGTGCATTCAATTTGTTTGCTTGGCGTTTCATTTTCTGATAAGTGGAAATTTTAATATCTTAAGTTGGAGCCAAACTCTTTAGTGAACTACATTATAGTTCCAGTATATCATTGATTTGTTAGTCACGGTCATTGAACATAACCATTTCTTAATTGCTTGTTAACTCACAATATATTTAATCTGTCCTGTATCTACAATGTCGGAATTATTTAGGTACTCAAAATTTTGTATTTTCTTTGCACATTTGCTAAATGTATAAAGCATAATGTCAAGGTGAAACTGGTACCATGTTGATAAATCCTATGAGTTTTATTATTAATGGAATAGCACCTTAATTTATAATTAGTTGGATCTCGAAAAATAATTCTTTGTTTGATATGCAATATTTATTACTTAATGGATTCTAAGTTTCCTTTTTCCCTTAAAAGCTAGGATTAAATCAATTAAAATGGTGATTATGGAATTAATATGCCTCTTGGCTCCAAAATCCATGAAAATAGTGTGGAAATACTAAAAATTTTAAACCAGACAAAAGGAAATATAGACAGACTCTATTTCCTATGAAATATTATTAAGATATTATTATAAAATTATGATATTTAAACAAATGAATTAAATTCTGAATTTTTGAGATACAAGTACTCAAATTTTTTGAGTTTTGTAAAAATAGTTGATTTCGAACTGATACTAGGATGTGATTTGAACTCAAAGTTTCGAGTAATCACACACCCCTATTTTAAAACATATAAGGATTAAATCCCAATAATAGGTATTGCATATTCAAAAATGTCAAAATTATAAAAAACAAACAAAGATGCAAAAAATAAATCAATATTCTTGTTCATATCATGGTACCAAGTCTTCTCCTAGTCATTTTGCTTGTTGTTTGTATAAGGTGTGATCATAATGTTCCTTTTCATTCAAGGCCTTCTACATAATGAAGATAAATAATATAAATCTTATTTAAATAGTGGTTTCTATATAATGTATAATTTTGGTCAGGGAAGATTGTGTCAGACAAGTGACTGTTTAATTAGATGCTAAGTTTAATGTGAAGAATGGTTGAGGAAGGAGATAACGTGGGATGAGTCATCAACCAAACTGAAGCAAATATTATTTTGTAATCACATGTGCGCACGTAGGGAAACAAGAAAACTATATTTAAGTTTGCGTTTATCCATCTATTGCTAAGCATATTCCAGTGTGTGTATTGTGTCAATGTTTTAGTTTTAAGCGCCATACGAATCTTGCAATCATATCTGTGAAGGCTAATTAATATAATATATATTTTGAACTTATAAAATTGGTGTTGGCTGCGTTGTTATCGTTTAGCAAATTCCACTTTATTTAAAAAATACTCGAAATTATAGTAGGATTTTGCTCACCACAATATAATGAATTTTGGCGTCTAGTCTTTTTTTCGACTCCAAAAAAATAGATGCTCTGGACTGTTGAGTTGAATTTATTTTAAAACTAATAATAATTATATATTGTAAAAAGATGCAAAGATTATGTCTAAATCCCAGCTGGATTGACTATTAACTGCTATATTTTTAGGACTAATCCTTGAAGTTTGCACATTTTGACCAGCCAACCCACGACACACAATGGTTTAATAAGTGTTTGGCAAGGATACCTCACTTGATGTGAAATGCAAGGTTCTAAATTATTTTTGTAGTGGGCTGATTACTGCATTTCTTTAATTATTCTTATGGCTGGGGTTCTCCCTAATCACTTGATGTTAATTGTAATCCATATATTACAAATCTGTATCACTTTTTGTCTTATAATATTAATATACACTGTTGTGTATTTTATCTTGGAACTTCACTGAATAAAAACTCACCAGTTATTATTCTTAATTTATTAACTCCTTCATTATTCATTTGGTTTAAATATTGTATTATTAAATATTAATTAATCCTTGTGTTTGTAAATCAAAATGGTATGTTAACATAGGTTTCTATCTTGGTGTGAAGATACTCTATTATAGATGTCAACTTGTTGATTACATTCATAAACTTTGTTGATTCCTTAAACTTAAAAAGATAACTTTAAAAATAGTCAGGAAAAAGTGCATTTTTTTTATTGAAACTTGAGTCATAACAGAAGGGCTTTGAAAATTTAAAATGTTGTTTCATTTAAAATATTTCAAATTCCTCTTAAACATCAAAATATAATTTTTAGTTAATTTTTGAATCAAATACAGTTTTTTTATTTAGTTGTATAAAATGTTCAAATAAAATGAATACTTAAATTCCATATATATGTTTTACTTAAAATAATAACATAAAAAATTGTAATATAATGTAAGGACCCTTTTATACAGGCATTTCGTGACGTGCGTCATGGGCGTTTGTTTTTATACAAGCAACATATGCTGCGAGTCATGAAAAGTGTAAGAGAAAATTAAAAAGAGGCCAGGGTTGCCAGTCTCTTTATTCTACCACTCGTGATGGATCTATCTGTTATCTTCCTCAAAGTATTGCTGTTTCAGGACCAAATAAAGCGGTAGACAATATACAATACCCAACCACAAATAAAAAACGCACTTCTTGCTACAGATATATGCTGAGGTTCCAACACAATTGACTTAGAGGTTGGTTGCCCTGCAGTCACGCCAATATGGCGACATAAAATTATCTTAGATTGTCTTGCATCATTTTTGACGCTGCATTTTCTAGGTTACGGTGACACACTTTTCAGACCGCGACTGCATAAATGATGTGCAGCAGAGTATAAAAGCACTTGTAGTCTCCTTTGTATTTAGAAAACGCGCATCAGGAAACACTTGTATAAAAGGGCCCTAAGGGATAGGAAAGTCAAAATTGTTTTTTTAGTACCACTTTTTACTATCTGTTTGGTAATACGCCAAGCCAAAAAATGAAATGGACAGTGAGGTTAGGCCTCCATAGAAAACAAACTTCTTCATTAACACTTCCAGCTTCTGATAACCTTCACAGTTAAACATGATTTTAAATTTTTGGGAATATTTATTTTTCATAATAAGAAAAACACATTAGAACACAGTAAAAATATTGGCATCTACATATTTGTAAAAGTAACTGCAATTACGTCTGTGTGTGTGTGTGTGTGTGCACGTGTGCGAGTGAGAGTGAGAGTGAGAGTGAGAGAGAGAGAGAGATCAGCTTTGACTTTGCTTTGAAAAAATTCCAGCTTCGACAATTACGAATCTTTGCCAATAATGGTCAATTATTGCCATTTTAAGCTCTCGAATACATTACAAATCACTATTAATATGAAAATAATCTGAAGTAATTGAATTCTAAGTTAGATAATGACTTGATTTATTAGAATTAAACTAAACATTAGAAAAAATAGTAGAATTATACATTTTCCAAGTAATTTTAGTGCATAAATTTAGATAATCAACCAAAATTAAATATTTTTTACAAGCAAAACACAACTAACAAACAATATTCTAATTTCAATTCGGCTTCTAGGACATTTCATATATTTGATTCAAGTTTGCTTTAAATTGAAAAAGTTGTCTTTGCACACCTCTAGGATGTATAAATTTGTTTCTATCTATGAAAGAGATGAGAAGAGCAGATAACAAAGAATGTGCAAGTTAGAGAAGAATAATGTAAGCAACTAAAGGGGGAAGAAAGATGGGAGGATAGAAGACGATGGAAACATTTTACTAAAGTGACCTGGCCACAGGCTGGAAACATTTGATGATGATGGTGTGTTTCTCTCAAGGTTAAACCTAACTCTTCTTTTAAGATTGGCTTCCTCCCTTATCACATTAAATTACAGTGTTTTCACACATATCTAAGTTATAGGCCATTATTCACGTTAAATATCGCTCTGGCTTTCATTAATACATAGTGATATCAGGTCACAGTGTCTTCATGCCAAGAACTCTCTTACAACTTAGTATTTGAATGTATTTTAAATTCCTAAATCTATTGATGCAACAACCACTGTTGTAATACAGATATGCAAGATACAGTTTTCCACTTGAGGTATCTCCTACACCTATTTCCAGGGTAAAGTGTGTACTGTGTTCCTCATTTCACTGTGAAGGCTATAATATATTGTACTTTTTCATGTACCTTCTATGTATACAACACAAAATAATATTAATAAGGTAACAGTCATATTACTTGACAATGTTAAAGGTTAACTTAAACTAAACTATAAATTACTACACTTCTCATGCCAAAAATACCTAATTTGTGCACACAATTTTTTTTAAACATAGTTTGAGATATTTTGATGTCACATTAATTTCTAATAATAATAATAATATTTTGAAAGGTTTTCTTTTAATAGAAAATGAAGTAGACACAATCATGATTTAATGTGGAACTATTAAGTCTAATTATTATTAAATGTAACATTTCATTATAATATTGTTAAATATTTTATAAAATCATGAAAAATAGCAGTAAATATAACACAGGTAGTTTTATTTGAATCTTAAAATATTTGTCAAATTCATTTCTGGATTCTCATAAAATTTCATCGAACTTTATAAGTGGCATTAAATATCAAATTGTCTATCAAACTGAGGGGTGTTTTTCTCCGTTAAGGCCTTAACAAGATTTATAGTGTGCGAAGCTTTGAAAACTTAAACCAAGAAAATGCTTAATCTTTGCTCTGATAAAGAATGGGTTCTTCAATGACTATAATAAAAAATAAAATACTCTATATATTCAATGTTGGCCATTTTATAATGTTATGTAACCTCAGTTTACCTCGAAAGAAAGCAAGCTTACCTTGCTTGGTTCTATTATGGTGTAGCCTGTAAGATAGGTCCATAGTGTAATTTTATTCAAGGTAAAATAAAGGTAAAAAAAGTATCCTTAAGTGTAAATAGGGTGTAAAAAATTGGTGTTTACATGACAGAAATCTACATTAATTTGAGTCTCGAATCCAAAATTTAGAAGGATTTGAGAGCCCACCCCTATTTCATTTAATTCAATTTGGTTTCACTTTGAATTGAAAAAGTGGCATTTCACATACCGTTGTTTTAGGTGCTAGTCAATATCAACTTTTGAGACATTAACTAATCATCATCATTGTCGTGGAACACACTCAGCTTGCCGGGTAGGGTGTTTGTGAATATGCAAACAAGCTCTTGCCAACCCTGTCTGTCCAGGACCATTTCTCCTTCCATCACTCTTCTCCAGCTCTCTCCTTTGTTCTCTACATCTTCCTTTATCTGGTCCACCCACCTCCTGTGTCCAAGAGGTCTCCGCTCTTTCCATGTTCCATGTATACACCTGGTGTTCTTGTGTTTTCCATTCTTTTAACTTGTCCGAACAAAGTCTTATAATAACTAATGACATGAATTGAATTGAATTCATTGAATTTTTACCTATACACATTAAAACACTCTTCTTTTGTGTGCAGTTAAATAAGGTTCAAACATTTAATATGTTATATTTTGGTGTTTATAAAAATGTTCCCAAATCAAATCAGATTACAAAAATAATAAATTACACTCATTGTCCCTTCAATGTTCACATATCTTCTGATTATCTGCTGTACTTCATGTGTGTGTGACAAGAACTTAGGGCCCATCTTTGACATTATGAACCAATATTCTTTATCAACATTAATACAGACATTTTTAGAAAACAAGGAATATAAATATAAACTTGGGTGACCCAATTGATAAAGGATCGGTAAATCATTAAAACAAGTCTGCAGGGTTCTTTGTCCTGCATAAAACATAAAAAAAATCATTTCATTAGCACTTTAATAGTAATTTACTCAGTATATTTATAAGGTAGTGATTTATTTATATATTTTACAAACGCTTATAAATCAAAAAACTTACTAGATGTTTGAAAGACATATTTGGTTAAACTTTGCTTTGTAATTATGTTAAATTTTAAATAAAAAATTTGGATTAGTACTTTAAAATTGGTTAGCATAGCATCTTGTCTGGTTCAAAGGTAAAATGTCATACTTTTAACTCTATTCATGGGACATACCAATCTTGTTTGTTATAAAATAACTTCAAAATGAGCTTCATCAAATTGTATTTATGTTTTGTTTTTAAAGTTCACAAAACCCTAGGAAAATGTTTATATATTTTAATTTTTGTGAATTTGTAAATGCAAACGGTAACATAAAAAATTGTGTATTTCAATACTTGTTAGCTTCCACAAAGGTAAGCTGGTTCCTTCTAACCATTAAGTTCTCAATCATTTTCAGTGATATGGCATAAGACTTTACTTAATTTTTTAGGAATTTTTATCTTTGACATAATTTAATTTGGCAGCCCTAGATTATTTGCTTTCTATTGTTAATTGAAACTCGTTAAATACTTTCTGCTCATCATTAAAAGTGGATTGAAAATTAAGTCAATGCTTACAAACAGTATTCTAAATTGTGTTTAAAATGTTACATAATCACTTTGCATGCAGTTTAGTTAAAGGCAAACAATGTCTGTAGATGACATTAAAACAAATGTTTAATTACTTAAGACTTACCCTATTGACATTATATAATACTTGAGTTGCACATTTTATCTCTACATGAAAATCACTTTTGTAATATTTTTAACAAATGCTTAAGATCAATGTAATGTAAGCTAATGATCATTGTTTTATACAAAGCAGATGAAAAGTTGATCCAGAAATCTTCGTACTGACATAGTATTTCACAGTTTGTTGAATCAACCACTGCAGCGGATTATTGGTAAGTTGCTCTAACTAGTAGGACAAAGTAAAATTGACATAAATATCCATGTATTGAGTAGTTAATAGATTTAGATTGATATAAATCTGCAGATTCACTAAAAATTTGTAATTAACTATTGACTGTGCTCTTCTAGGTAATTCATTTCATCAGTTTCAGTGTTATTTAAATTTTAATTAACATGGAACAAGGTTTCTTTGAAATAACATAATTATGATTACAAATATATTTAAGACAAACTATTTTTGATAACTTTTTCATTATGTGTATTTTAAAAATCCAATGTTTTAGTAGAGAGATTGAGTGTAAAAATTAATGTTCACAAGACAATGATGAAGGGCAAAGAGGTAGTTATCAAATCAAATTGAATTAATTGGCCAAACACAAACAAGAAAATAATTGGATCTTATTAATGATCAACTTAAACCTTTCTACATATATTTGATATCAGCGATCCTTTTTACTTTTTCTAAATGACAGACCAGCAAAATGATTTGTTAAATATGAAGGACGAGCTTGGTCCATTGATTGGGGCTCAATAAGCCTATGCAGGTTAAAAATTATTATTTTAGATTTGAATGTTTAACAATGAGGTGGCCCAATGGCTAAAATTTAGGCTTTTTTAAAATTATTTTTTTAAATCAGTTTCCACTATAATTTTTTGTTTTTAGATATTAAAATAAAAAAAAGTCCAACATTGAAAATTCAACTTGTGTCCATTATTGGATTTGACCATATAAACTTGTGAATCTCGTAGTATTTTAAATCCAGTCATTATTTAGACACTATTTATTATACTCAATTAAAATTTACTACACACATAACTTAGACTAGCATTTGATTTGGATTTGATAACATTTCATTTTAAATAATTGATTCGAAACATTTTGGTAATTCTTTAGAATATTTGAGATTTGATAATTGTAGAAAATATTTTATTCAAGACTTAACCCTTTTAGTGCCAAGAGAAATGACAAAAAAAATGTGCTAGAAGTGGCAAGCTATTTTGCTGAAAAATACTGGATTTTGTTTAACCATTTTAATTTTTAAATATAATAAAAAATTACTAGCCAAGATATTAAANCCTTTAATTCCTGTTCAGTTTCATTATTTACAAATTCAAAATCACTAACAAATTGACTACTCTCGATTTAGCTCTCAATAAATATTGCAAGTATTTGTGTGTCTTGAAGCACAGCTTTCCTCTTAGTAGCCATGTTTACAAACAAGGCTAAAGATAAAACTCATAAAGTAAAAAGTTATAAAATAATGTTAGTGTTCGATATATCGAAACTCTCCCTAAGTGCAAAGACAAATAAAAGTAGCTTGAACATACAAGAATGCAGTGGAAATAAAATCTACCCTATCTTTTGACTTAATACTGAACTAAGAGCTCGAAAACATGGGATCGCTGTGAGCGACGCAAGCAATTTTAGCAGATATTTCGTGCATCGCTCTGAGCGACGTTGGCAATCAAAGAGTTAAAATTCTTTAAAATATAAATGTATATATATTTTTTTCAATTTGTCAATTGAAATTCGTTTTAAAGCTCTATTACTGATTTTGGTGGTTCCGAACCAGCATAACTATAGGAGAAACTCAACGACCAAGCTCCAGACCATTAATTGAACACTTAATTGATTGTATGACTGTTATGATGAATAAGTTTGAAGATTTTTTTTTTATATTTGGCTACTATTTCTATTTCCTCAGGGTCGTAATTTTTTCCAAAATTTGACATCTTGGATTCGAGAGTTTGATAAGTAAATTAGTAAATTTGACCCAACTCTAATTTCAGTTATAATGTATCTGCTTTTGTGATCCCATGGTCTAAAAGGAGTAATTCTTACAATAGACTGGACTGCCAATGATGGAGAGATCGAGGTTCACATCCTGGTCAGGTGTACGAGGGAAGGTTTTCCTAAAGGGCTTTTCACTCTTCCTACACACAAATGTGTACATTTCCTCTAAAATTCAACTTTCCTTGTCCCTAATATATTAGAATAATTACTACATAGATGAAAAACCTTAATGGATAGTAAGACATCATGCTAAACAAATTAGACTCGAGTTAATAAGCAAAAATTAAGATTCAATTTGAAATTTAAAATCTTGGATTTGTCTAGGCTTACAAGAACAAGCCTAAATTTTCCTCAACAGGCCTAAATTGGCTCAAATCTAGGTGCTATACTTTATCACAAATTAGCTATACATTTTTCTAATTTAAATTGCATAATTTTGGTATTTTGAGCTGTGTAAATTATATATAACTGTTTGTAGCTCTATTAATGAGTTTATTACATTTTTAAGTTCAGTTTCATTTGACGCGGCACACCTACAAACAATTATGTAATTTATTAAATGTCTAAAAACACTTAACGGCCGTAGATGGGGTTTGTGTGAGACTTACGCATTTCTTTAGACTAGTTTGACCCTTAAATGGTCCAAAATAAACTTCAATGCAGAGTTAGATCAATTCCACTTTTTTACGAATCCGATTTTCCAACTTACCTTCGAATCTGAATTGTGGAAATAATTATGTATTTAAGAGGAAATATAAATATAAGAGAATAATATAAAATACAAATAGTAACTAAATGCTAAAATGCTGTCTTAACCCATCCCCTAGCGCGTGTATTGCATGGCAATCTAAAATGCCTGGGCCCAGCAGCCATTTTTCTACTTGTAAACTCTTATTTGACCCATATTTTCACTACTCACCTATTTTCTCATTTTTGCCTTATTCATGCCATAGTAAAGCATTGAATTGGTGACCCCATCTTTTAGCTTCAATATGAAGTATCCAGACTGGCTCAAAGTACAGCAGTTCATTGATAGATGACATTACAATAACTTATTTCAATCGAACGCTGATTCGCACCCGCATCAGGGAATGTTTGGGCAAAGACTTTCAACGCCCACACCAGGTAATGGGTTGAATTCCATTCATTGTAACATTCATTTAAGTGTTAAAATTCTGGTCTGGGGCCTGGTTGTTAAGTTCATCTTATAATTGTAATTGGTTCTGAGCCACTAAAACAAATTTCACTTGAAAAATTGAAAAATAAACTTTTCTAAGTTGAGTCTTGAATCCTCAAATCTCAAATATCTTTAGGGATTCGAGGGCCCATCCCTACTTGAATGTAAACTATAAACAATTCCATGGACTTCTGTTGGTCTGTGGACTACCCGTTGGGAAATATTGTTTTAGATCATTTCACAAATTATCTGAAGAGCAATGTATTGGAGCTATATTTGTAATTATAAGGTATTAAACCTACAAATCTTATATATCTGTGGCATAAATGTATGAATTAACTAATTTGTGTCTGGCAACACTTATTTCAAGATTATCATTTTTTGTTGAAACCCTTTTTTATTTGTAAATATACACACCTATTGCAAGTAAAAATACAGTTGGATCTTAGATGGTTTTTTTTGTTTTTTTTATAGGTTTTCAATCTTAACTAAAATGTGATAGAAGTTTGTGTGAAATAATGGGCCTAAATCATCTTATATTTCCTTTATATAAACTTACATGATAGAATTGTAAAAAAAAAGCACAATAAAAATATAACACTAAAACACATTATAAAATATTTTGATGACTGTAGAGTGTAGACACTTGACATTTCGAAAGGTTGCTTTTTTATTAACTTTTATCCAGCACACTAAAATTACAATTAAATTGTATTTAAAAGTGCACTTTGTAATTTTAGAATTTATAAGAATCGCATGAAATAAAACATTTGATCTTTTAACAAAATTGACCAGTTGCCATTTAAAATCTGTCACTAGTAAACATCGTTCTTTGCCTTTGTTGACTGAAATTGCCAAAATAAATCAAAGCAACTACATTCTTACAATTTTCTTCTATGTTCCAAAAACCAATAAAGGTTCCCAGTCCAGGAAATTTAATACCCTCAATCAAAACATTTGTTAAATAAGAATTAAAACAATTGTTTGAAATGGCAATGAATACGGGAGCAAAGGCAAATATTTAAAGATAATGAAAATATTTTAGCCTTAAAATTTTTATTAATAAATTTGTTCATATTTAGCTGAAAAATCATTAATTTAAATGTTTTTTATGTAGAAATATAAGTTTTTTTTAAACATTCAATCATTATTTACCACAAATTAAGGTCTCACCTCTTGGCATCTTCATAGTCAGTAAACTGAACATAAAGTTGACATCAAAATATTAATCCCTATCTTGAGCTAGTTCTATCCAGTCCACCTCATTACACCCTATCTACTTCAGGTCCATTCTAATGTTATCCTCCCATCTGCATCCAGGTCTTCTCAGTGGTCTCTTCCCATTGGGTTTGCCAGTCAATAACCTGAACACTATTCTGGATTCTCCCATTCTCGCTGCATGTCACGCCCACCATAATCTATGAGATTTGATTATCCTAACAATGTCTTGTGATGAGTACAGGGTATGTAACTTATCATTATGTAGCCTCCTCTACTCCCCAGTAATCTCATCCCATTGGAGCAAACATCTTCCTAAGCACCTTGTTTTCTAACACTCTAAATTTGTTTTCCTCGTGTAAGGTAAGAAACCATGTTTAACACCCATAGAGAACCTGTAAAATTATTGTTTTGTAAATTCTGAGTTCATTCCTTGACAGCAGGTGAGATGTCAACAACTTACTGACAGAGTAATAGCATGCATTTCCTAAGTTCCAATCTAATATTGTTATTGCTAGTTAAAATTGTTTTTAATCATCTAAACCCATTAACCCTGTTAAATGATGTTATTCGCAGTAATCTCTAAATTATTGTCCCCAATCTCTGTCCTTTGTGTGATCAAATACAATTTTTTCAGCGTTCTCTTTTAAACCTATCTCCTTACTAGCCTCTACTAAAATTTATGCATTTCTAGCAACATATTACTTACTATTACCCAACAAAGCTAAATCAACTGCATATCATAATAGCTGCATTGTACTGTTCATTCCCAACCCTTCCCTACTCCCTTTCATTACCCTAATAGTATACTTTAAGTCTAGATTAAAAAGTAATGGTGAACATGCATCTCCTTGTTTCAACCCATTATGTACTTTGAAAGTATCTGGTGACATCCAACCTATACCTTGCCAGGCGTATCAGTCAAACATACCTCATTTAGCTTGGCAAGTTTTTTGTGTATCCCAAACTTAACTAAAAGTTCATGTAATTTATTTCTTTTAACTGAATCATTGGCATTTTTAAAATCTAGTATTGTTAGTGAAATGTCATGTTGTATTCTCACTTTTTTCTGATATTTGCCAAATAGTAAAAAAAGCTAATCCGTTGTTGATCTATTTTGTCAAAATCCACACAGATGATCCCCAATTATTTCCTCCGCATACAGCGTCAATCTCATTAAAATTATCTTGGATCAAATTTTATAGAATGTTTGTAGTAGTGCGATACTTCTCTAGTCATTACATTGGGTATTATGTATAATACCTTCCTTCCATTCTTGTGGTTATACTTTTGTGTCTGTATAGAAGATATCAATTTATCAATTTCTATTACTAATTTTTCCCCACCTTCCTTTATAAACACTGATTGAATTGAATCTACACGTAGAGATTTATGGTTCCTTAATTTCATAATAGCTTCTTTGGCTTTCTGGGACTAGTGTTTTAGCATTATCGATTTCGACACACCCAATTATAAAATAATGTATGTTAGTGTTTTCTCTTATGTGCTTAGTTTTCTAAAGTTTTATCATGTTTATTTAGTTAAAGATTTATTATGTGTTTTGTTACTAGCAATACAGGACTTTTTTATCTAGAAAATTATTTTATTATGTGCCCAATATTGAGGTGAAGATTTTCATTGTTCTTAATTTATTGGATGCAGATCTTAAAGATTAACCTATCATTATAGTAACTTGCAAACAATTAAGATCATTCTAAAATGGCTGTATATATATGTATTAGAATCCATCTAATTATTCGCTAATACATTTCATTATTATTTATGGTGTGTAAAACTGGGTCATTCCACTCCTACTTTGTGAAACAGTTAAATTGAGATGAGTGAAGTTGTTTCACCATATTAGAAAAAAATAATTAAAAACAATAATGCTTAAATAAAAAAAACTATTAAATTGATTCAAATTTTGCTGTTGTCAAGGGAAATAAAGCATAAAACCACACTTAGATACTTTTTTTTTTTGGTTCGAGAGGGATTTTGAATATAATCTCCCAGGTAATTATCATCCATGCTATGCACTTTAACTTCTTATGGGAATTAAGGGGTGTGAAGAGAACCTCCACGAAAGCACAAAGTAGTTTTTAAAATATCCGGGCCGTATACAAGTATAATTGCATGCTTTATTTTATTATTCTTATTTGAAGCCACGTTTTTTATTGTTCTTACAGGTTATTTTTCATACAAGTTTGAATATAATCATAGGAATGTTCTGTGAAAATCTATTACTTTGTTGCTGATATAATGGTGATTATTCATGATACGCTTTCAAAGAAAGTTATGTTGTTTATTGGCTATATAGCTTAGAATACTCAAAAAGTATTTAACAGCCTTTTTATGTTTTTGTCTATAAGTTTATAACATGATTATTCTAGATATACATGTGAAAGATATAGAATTAAGCCTGGGCAAATTCAAGATTTTCATGTTAAGCTCCATCTACAGATTCCGTAATTTTAGGTCCATGCTCCATAAGAAATTGATGCCACAGTATCAGATTGCTCTGTCTAAAGAGTACTGATCCATATCCTTATCCACACTTCGTGGAAGTTGGTCAACTTTAACTTTCTAAGGATTAGTTAATACTGACTACCAATGACAGTCAAATAAATATGTGCACGTGCATCAAAATAAAAGTACCAATGACAATCAAAGGATCCCTTATAAATACGGACTCTATGGTAGGGGTTTAATATAATATAAAACATTGAGCTTAACCCTCAATATAAAAAAATAAAGATGTGGTTAGCAAAATATTCTGCTTTGAAAGCCTAGAATGAATTAATAGCTTCATTCTTTCATCGTTAATATATGGGTAAGAATATGTTTGAGTCCTTAATTAAATTCTTCAAACGATATTTCATTTCTGAATCGATTTAAGATAAAATTATTATTTAGGTTCAGTTAGATATGAAAATCTTGTATTTGTATAAAATTAAGTTAATTTTTTTATATGATGCTATACAGAGAATTTCCACAAACTAGAGTATAGTAACAAGCATTATTCAAAGGACTTAAATTCACAAACTCTGCCATAAAATACAACCATTATACCAATTATATTCACTTTTAAAACAAGTAGGCCTAATCTAAACATTTATATACACATACCACACTAATATAGTAAAATTTATTTATAAACCAAAATCAAAATACTTTAAATGTAAAGAAGTGAATAATTCTAATTGACCTTTATTTAACCATAATGTATAGTAGTTAAATCAAAATATAACTTGCAGCCTTTGTAAGTTTTGGGTTTAAACTACATCGTAGATTACATTTTTTATGTCTGTATATACACAAAATGTTAGTGGAGGGTTGAAAACCTTGTAATTTTCAAGTTGTTTTTTTATTTTTTTTCCACATTTCACAGCCAAACAATCTGAACTGTTTAGAAATGTAAAACTCACTTAAGTGCATAAGAATGGTGCAGGAAAATAGAGAAAATCAAAGTGTGCGAGTTTTCTTGAAATAAAATATAATGGTTGTTAGATATCAGTTTGATTAACTACCAAATTAGTTGTCTAAATAGAAAAAAACATCAAGCCAATTATTTTCCAGAAATAAAACAAAAGCATAGTCTCTTAGTTATGTCAATCCTTCATCTTATTTTTCTCATGAAATATTCAAGCCTGGCTCTTTACTTACACATCTTATTGCCTGTCTGTTACCTTCCTAACTCTTTTGTGAGTATAAGAAAGCGGGACAAATTTGTTGTGAACTAGAGAGGAAAAAAAGTATTTAAATAATTGTTAGAACCCGCTTCGGTGGTTGCGTGGTCTAACGCTCTATTTGGGCAGTATATTAGACCGCCGAATACGAGGATATCAAGGTTCGAATCTGTCAGGTGTACTGAGGGTGGTTTTCCACTCTCCCTCTCTATACATGTGTGTACACTTCCTCTAAATATAACCTTCCTACTCCCTAAAACCATTAGCATAATTAGAACAAGGTGTTTTACCCGAACGAGTACTAATACGCAGTGCTGAAAAAAATCATAAAAACCAAAATTTAATATTCTAGACAAATACTTCATATATTGCTTTAGTAAATGCAGTTCAATTTTCATCAGAAGGGTGTTTGTTAAAATACATGTTTTTTTGTTGTTTTTTGTGACCAATATTGATAATATTTTACTATTAGTGTTTAATGTTAGTTTATAGGAAATGATAATATTTATCAAAAGGAACAGCTGCAGATCACATGACCTGATGTCTGAATAAATAGCTTTACAAGCTGTCAGATATAAAAACATATTTCTATGAAATTGAACTGTATATTTAGTTTAATTTGCTACATATATTAATCTCAACAGTTTTTTTTAATATGTCATGGGCATTGTGTTATTTGGCCAGAACTTTTTCTATTAATTTAAAAAGTTTGTTCAAATTCTGTTATGTCCCTGACAAATATTCAAGAACTCTTGAGAATACAGCTGTATAAAATTAAACTGAACGCACCCACAGGAGCCATGTTTGGTTTTATTTTGGTCAAAAAATGTTTATTGTACTAAAAACTTCAAAAATACACATTAACTTATCTCTTACATCCCACCTTAAAATCAAATGAACAATTGCCATCAAGCTTGTATTTTTGAAATCATCTTAGGCAAAAGAGTGACCTTGGCATATTCAAACCAGTTGAAAGATCAACTCGGCTTTATGGTTTTAACGTTTAGACAACTATACGCTGGACTAGTTTTGTAATCTTACAATGAAGAATCAAAATGACTGCATTGTTTTTTATATTTTAAGACTGAGCTTTGGTCTATTTAAGTTTTAAACTTTTAGTGTAGTTTATACCATTTTTAATTTAATGTATGTTAGGCCCTCAAATAGACATCGCTTGATTAAAAACTTGGGAGGATAAATTATATCTTAGTGAAATATTAGTTCACTCTTCAGGTGGACTGATTGCTATAAAATCATTATTTTATCTTTTTTCTTAGTAATTTTCATCTTCTAAGCCAGGGCTGTACAACTGGTGGCCTTTGGGCCACATGCGGACCTCAGCAGCATATTTTGTGGCCCATGATGCATTAAAAAAGTTTAAAAAAACATAACGTCATCCAGGAGTTCCCTAAACATGATGAGACTTAAATTGTGTAAAATTTACTATGTATATATTATTTATCCGAAAATTGAAAACACCATAAATACACTGAAAAAGAAAGTACAGAAATCTGGCAAGAGTATCAACTAAAATAAATTGTCGAGACTGTATAGGCCTAATTTCCATGTTTGCTGCACACTGTCCAGGAATATAAATTGAGGCCCTTAGCTAACTTAAAGTTGAACAGCCCTGATCTAAGTTAATGTCATCTATTTTGGGGTGTATGCCTAAGCAACCTAGTTTTATGATATAACATAATATGCTATAGTTTATTTTACACTGAAAGAAAATAAACTTTATCAAGTAATTTTGCTATTTGAAATTAATTAAAAGATAATTGATAGTCCATGAATTTGTTAACCAAAGCATTTATTAAAAAAAAGATTTGTGAAGAAGATGAAGCAAAACATTCCAACGATTAAATTTGAATATAGTAAAGATCTATATTCAATTTGAATTTTTTTTTTAATGTTAAGGTAATCCCAACGATTAAATTTGAATATAGTAAAGATCTATATTCAATTTGAATTTTTTTTTTAATGTTAAGGTAATCCCAACTCGTGAATCCTCACAGATTTCTTGTAAATTTTGTTTTATATATCTCATTTTAAATGTTTATATCGGTGTTTAGACAAGTTGTGTACTGCAATTCTCAAGTGCTATTTTATTTATTATTTTAATTTTAAATGGTTCTTCTTATAATAAAAGGTTAACTCTACTTTTACCACTTTAAAATACTGGTAATGTTAACACAAATTTATCTTGGGGATTTGCATTAAAATAAACAATTTGTTTTTGATGTATAATGGGTATTATGGTATATATTGAAAAAATTTTATGAGCCAAATACAAAAGATTATAATGTTTTAACATAATCTGAGAGCTAAAATCTATTTGAGTGTATGATTCATAAAATCTATTTATTTCTCTGCATTTTGGTGATTAGCTATATTCCCTTTAAAAAACCTTTGATCAGAAATATTTAATCTTACTATATCATTAAAAAAAATTGAGTTTCATGACAAAATAATTTAAGTGGCTGTTATTTAGAGAAATGTGTGCTAACTTCTGTTCGGATTAATTATTCTTATTCTTACCGACCTGTTCTCACAGCCACAAAATAACTCTCTATAAGTTTGACTTTGAACTAATATTTCCAGTTTTTGACTTAAATTATATCTTGTGACCTATCAATTCCCCGTTATATTCTATTTCTCATCCATAATAAGGTCTAACCCCATCCACCCTAGCATATGAATTAATGTGTTAGACTTTTAAAGTAAAGTTTTTTTCAATATTTGATTTATATAAATTAATTTCTTTGTTAATAGATTGATTTTTAAATGAAACTAATTTTTTTCAAGAAACTGCAGCAGCTTTTTTAGTACAACTTAAAATATATTGAACATGTTTTTAATCATCTTCTCAGAAAACCTTTATTGTGGGTTAGAATTATTTTAAATGGTTGTCACCAATAGCTTTGGTTGGTAAGTGGTATGGTACTTTAAGATAACGAATTGGCAAATTTGCCCGCAATCTTAATGTCAGGATAGAAAAGTATGTATTGTTTTTGTTGCTGCTTTGTTTCTGTTTCAGGTGATAAGGAAGAGGACCATTTTAATCCCACCGAACGGTAGCTGGAAGTTTAGTAAGAGCGCAGTTCCCAGAGTATTTTGTACTTAAGTGGTATTTCTTAACTTAACCTGCAATCATACTTTGCTTTAATGTTCTATTATTTACACTAATGATAAACATTGCATCAGGTTTTGAGTTTGACCATTCTAACCTTAAATTTGTGTTTAGGATTGTCAAAAATTAGGCATCCAATACAGTTTTTCTGTATTTCACCTCTCCTACAAAGCAAGGTGGTGTGGTTCTTAACCAAAAAATATTGAATGGCAATTTCTTTCTATTTTAAATAATAGAAAAATTATCCAAAATTTACTTGGGAGATTCTCATAAACTACATATTTACAGTTTATGGCAGGTCAGTTTAGTAAAATTTCTCCATCTTCCTTGTTTCCTTTCCTCACAATACACTCCTCCCATCTCTTTCTTGGTCTCCTTTGCAGTCTTTTTCTTACACACTTGCTCTCCATCATTCTCATTCGTATTCTTTTCCATCCCCCTTCCTTGCTTCCTCTACTATCATGTACTTAGTCAAACTGTTTTTGGACAGTTTATGCCTAATCTTGTTTTTGTTGCTTGGGAGATGGTTTTAATTATGGTTATTTCCCTACCTTCCATGTGTAACAAAATACTATGAGAATCGTGGATCAAAAGATTTTTTAAAACAAAACAAAAAATCTTTTTCTCATCAAAACTGATTCTAATTGTGTTTTGATTTATATATTTTTTATTTCCTTTACAAGCTCTCTTAACTGATGAAATTAGATGTATCTAATTTACTATAGATGAATTTATAAATATTTCAATATGATCGACTGAGCACTTTATAAACTATTTAAGTGTTTAAAGGACTCGCGTATCTATTTTTTAATGACAAGTAACCTAAGTCTTAACCCTGGAAAGACTTACTTCCATCTAAGTTTTAGAGAGATAAAGCAGATATATTTCATTGTCTTAAGAAGGGAAGGGTTTCTTGGAGGGTGTAGATTTATCATATTTTCTCATATGTAACTTAATTTGGCCCATTACCAATTTATAACATGCATGATTCCCCTTAAGTCTATGCATGCATGTTAAAGATCATTAATGGAAGTTGATTTTACCAAGTAACATAATCTAGCCCAGCTGGTTAGTTACCAGCATTTGCTTGAATAGACAATTAGAAACACATGTATCTAGTAAAGGATCGAATCCTAATCTCTGGAGATAATTCAAGCATGCCACCTCACCTAATTGTGCTGTACACATTAACATAGTTTGACACTTTAATAGCTCTAATAATGTCCCCATAATGATCCAGCTATTTGCTATATAGATATTGTATGTTTACAAGTTTTTGATGAGTGATTAAAAATAATTTTCTATGAATAATTTATTTACTCTCCCACTATCCTTAATTTATATAATATATACCAACAAGGAAGAGGAAAACTTATTATACTTGAAAAAGGTATAGGAAAGATGGATATAAACATATCGGGAACAAAATTATGGCCTTTACAATGAAA
Source organism: Timema bartmani (assembly GCA_902151455.1). Lineage (NCBI taxonomy): Eukaryota > Metazoa > Arthropoda > Insecta > Phasmatodea > Timematidae > Timema > Timema bartmani. Next base: position 17,105 of record CABFWB010003474.1, on the reverse strand, counting down.
AGAAGAACACATTTTACACTTTGCATTGCTGCCACTGGACAAAGAGGTAATGGCTGCCTCTTGAAAAATCGATCGTTACCGCACAATCCCTCGACCTAGGTTTCATTCTATCATAACTCATCAGGAGGGAGTGTGAAATGCGCAACACAACTTTGTCCTATTATTTATACAGAATTTCTTTTTGTTTTTTATGATTTCATTTTTTAGGAAGTTGTGTTGTGTATTTCACAATTTCTCCTGATTAGTTCTGATAGAATGAAACCTAGGCAAGGGGATTGGGCGGTAACAATGGATTTTCTTTAAGAGGCAGCCATTACCGCTTTGTCCAATGGCAGCAATGTATGTAGAGTGTGAGGTGTGTTCTTTTCATTGTAGAGGCCATATTGTGTTTGTTTCTATACACCTTTCTATTACCTACTTTTAAACATAATACAATATCCTTAATTTATTTGCGAGACACTAAAACTAGTGTACAATGTTATGCAAGAAAAGCACATTTTATTTACCAGACTAGCTAGATGAAAAACCATTTCTAATTGGAGACAAATCAGATACCAAAGAGTATATAAACACACACATATTTGACTTAATCTTAGCTCAATTTGTAGCCTGTCTGCTTAGTGAGCTAAGGGATTCGAGTTCATTCTAATTGTTTGGTGTTTTCAATTGTATTTAAATGGGTATAAAAAATTACTGGATTAAAAAACAACTTTATTCCAATTATATGTTTGTGAGATCATACAGATAAAAGTGCTTAAGAGATTTTCCTTGATACAGTTACCAAACATTCCATACATGAATTATTACATTATTTACACTTTACACATTGTCATAGTTGTTACTAATCTGATAGTTCACATATGAATTTGACAGGTACACCCTGATTTTATTAGGAAGCCCATTATAAAAGACCTTATGTAATCCTTCATTATGTACTATAGTAGTTTGGTGACAGGATAAAATGTCTTTCAGACCAGTAGTTGTATATTTGGAAGAAGGTATAGGAAAGGTGGATAGAAACACATAAAACACAGTTGGCTTTTACAATGAAAAGAACACAGTTCACACTTTGCATTGCTGCCATTGGACAAAGAGGTAATGGTTGCCTCTTAAAGAAAATCAATCGTCACCACCCAATCCCCCGACTTAGGTTTCATTCTATCGGAACTCATCAGGGAGGAGTGTGAAATGTGCAAGGCAACTTCATAAAAGAGGAAACCAAGATAAAACAAAAGGGAAAAAATGGAAAATTGTAAAAGAAATAACCTAACTGAAAAGGACTAGTATTATTTATATCACCGCATCTTAATAACAGTTCGGGTTGTACACACTTACACTATTGTGTAATGGTAGGCTGATGGCGAGATGAAATTGAGGATAATGAAACCATTTAGGATAAACCACCTTCACTACACCCCAACCAGGATTTAAAGCAGAGCTAGTGATTTACATTAGTATTTATAAAAAAAAAAGGATTAGAGTATGAAATAAGGCCTACCATAAGATGTCCTATCGAAATCAAGGTATGCAAGGTTTTTTCTACTTTTGGCCTTGTAGTTAATATTAGGGCACTTTTCGTAACTTCGCAAATTACCATAGGATGATATGAGAGTATAATCACTTTTTCTGAATCACTAGAATATGATAGCTCTTTCCTGAATGGTTGTTGTCTCGGCAAAGAAAAGTTCATCCTATTATAAGAATAGATTAGTTTTTACATTTAATCAAAAAACCTTCTTTGAGATTCCATGCCACAAAGTAATTCACACCCACTACATTAAAAACATGTCTTGCCACCTTGAGACCTATTCTTTTGCTAACAAATGACTATTAAGTTTACCAGTTAACACCATTGAGCGATACTTCGCTAGATACCAAATGATTAAATGTTAATAACATGAATTAATGCCAAATGGATTAGAAATGTATAACAAGACAGTGTAGAAACACTGGACATGTAAAGTAATTGATAGTGAAGGAAGCCAACCTGAAAGGTTAGTTATGTTAGGCCTGGATAGAAAAACACTTAATTTTTTTGATTCTTTTCTTCCTAAACTATTACACTAGCTTACTTTGTTTTGTTTTTTCGTTGGCTCTCTTCAAATGATAAAGGAATATTTCCGAAAATTTAAAACAGTGGTAGTTTAAGAAGAAAGGAAGATAGAAGTGCGTTTTTCTATCCAGGCCTAACCTAACTATCCTTTTAGGTTGGCTTCCTTTACGATCAATTACTTTACATTATTGTAGTGTTTCTACACCGTCTTACTACACAAATGTTTAAATGTGTCATAATTCAGATTAAATGAGTTATAAATTTTCTTTCCCTACTGTTGCTTCACCTGACTAAGAAATAAATTTTAAAAAACTGCATCTAATTAACAATGAAAGAGATGGAATGTATAGATAGCAGCAAGTGAGCGAGAGAGTGCAGGAGAAAGAATGGTGGAAGGACGGAGGGAGGTGGAGGCATTTTACTTAAGTGACTCGACCACAGGCCCAACAGTTCATGATGAATGACATGAACATTTCATGGAACAAATTTGTATGATATGTGCTAGATAAATTAAGTTGTCCTTTTTAGCTTTTGTATGAAACTACACATGCTGTAAAAAAAAATTACCTTATTGATAAAATATTCTAGAGCATCACAATCACTTTTAAAAAGATACTAACGTAGAATTTTTTTATATTAAACAATATTTCCCATAAAAATATTATTTGGATCTTTGGTGTATTTTGACAAAACAATTTTTTTTATAACAGTTGTCTATGAATTTAAAATAGTGTGTTCAAGAATTTAAATAACAATCAATTTTATGATAAACCAGACTTGTTTAGTTTCATTGCCAACATGACACATTTATTTTCTTTGGTGCAATAAATGGTCTTAATTCGCCTAGATGATGAACACAACCAATACAAGCAAAAACAACTTCTTGAACTCCTCTTCAGAGCAATTTAATTTGAGTTAACCTAGCTTATAGCCAATTAGAGGTCCTTTCACAACAGCTAGACAAGTTTCACATATTCTTGAACTCCTCGCCTGTACTGTTGAGCATAAGAATGTTGGGGTTCTCACGTTCAAAGTCAGTCATCTCTCGCTCACGCTCATCTTCTCCCCACTCTCCGAGTGTGTTCATGACGTCTGGCTGGTTACGGCGCCATTCTTCCTCCTTCTGCAAGGAAGGAACTACATCACAACCAACTAGCAGCCCTTCTAGAGACAACTCCACATCAACATAGTTACAAATCTTTGGGAAAATAACAACTAATCTTGGATCATGTAGCCTTAAGACATTTATTCAAAATAAAAATAAAACATCACCTATAATGGTATTTTCCCTAATAAATAATATCTTCAGTTTTGATGTTTAACCATGGAGCAGAACATACAAGTATGTGAATGGTTCAATTAGTATTGTTTACAAACATTAAACTATTTAACCTCTCAAAGTGTGATTTTTTAGTTAATGAAACCCTTCCTGCAGGTGATTTGATTTCTGTAGTGCAATAGTTCCAAGCCTGTAAATTCATTAATAATTACTGACGACTGATAAAGTCACACACACACACTCCACAAGTGGACGACTAAAGCCGCGTTACACGCTAGAAAGGTTAATGAGAAAGTCACTACTTTAATAATATTTTACTTTACTTTTCACAATATGTTATATAAGGGCACTTTAGAGATTAGTAAATAACCTTAAATCTAGCATAACACAGCAAATTGATCCAAAAACTAATTTGTGAAACAGACTAATAATTGCTCTAAAATGTGTCTAGTGTTGTTTCCTAATGGACTCAAAGAGCTAAATGTCATGACAGACAACATTCTGAGTAGTTACAAAATATGTATCAATCAAACTCTTAGCCTTATATATAAAGAAAAATGACCATATATATATATGATGGAGCAATCATCTAGTGATCAGCGGTCGGCAACCTTTTGGGGGCTTCTCTAAATTTATAAACTTATCAATGTTCCCGCAAAAATCCATTGTTTCTCCACTCTACTTTGATTCTTGATTCTTTTCTTTTGGCTATAGATCTTATGTAATTATAACCCTTAATTCAACCTTATATCTAACTAATATTCCTACCTTAAAAAAAAAATTATATTTAATTTTCATATAACATTACTGATTATGACTGATCGAGGTAATTTTGTGTAAATATTATTTGGAAAGCACTTGATAAAATGACTTAATGATAATTTATTTATAAAGTGATCAAGTGAAAAGTTCTGTGAGATCGACCAGTCGTCAACCCATCAAGCTACCTCTATCTTATCCATTTCTGCGTCCCCTTCCATGTATTCTTTTTCGCTACCAGTTCATCCCATCACACCAGAAAACTAGAGCTCAAAGTTCACAACTAAAAACACATCAGTCCCCTTCTTCAGTAGAAGATAGTACACCACCTACTGCGGCATGGCTGGAGCTTTCTCCTGGTAACTTAGATACTCTGTTGCCTGTTTTATTTCTACTTGGATTTTGTAGTTGTCTGTTCAAACTGGTCTTAATTTTGGTAGATAATGTGTTGTATTTATATTATATTTAATTATTAGATTATCAGTTATATAGAAATGACAGACTGGTGTGAGTAGACCTGCTTGGAAGAAAAAATGGTTAACTAAGGTTGAGACCAGCGGGGAATGATTCCTGGATTTGATTATATATTGGTAAGTAAGTTTCCACCTACAAAGCTGGGAAGCATTTCAACTAGTGGTGAGGGCTCATATAACTAGTATTATAGCATGAGTCAAAATCTGAATGGTGTGTTTGGGCATGAAGGGCTACTGGTTCGTGGTTGGTATCAAAACTGTGACCATTCATATGTTGGTCGTGTTTCTGTGGTGATGCCAATGTCTTCAGTAATGCAGTGGCTAAGAGAAAGTGTTAAAGTGAGAAAAGTATGGAAGAAATTAAAGGAGGAAGAATGATGGGAAGATGGAGACTGGTGTACCGCTAAATTTACATGTGTTTTGATTGTGAACTTTAAAGCCTACAGTTTTCTGGTGTGTAAGCCTTGCCCTTCTAATGTTTAATTAATAATAATAATATTTTAGCACCGCGTCTTACTACCCGTTCGGGTTATACGCTTAAGTACTAATTACACTAATGGATTAGGAATTGGGAAGGCTGAATTTAGAGGAAGTGAACCCGCATTTGCGTGGAGGGAGAGTGGAAAACCATTTAGGAAAAACCACCCCCAGTTCACCCGACCGAGATTCGAACCTCGATCTCCCCGTCCTCGGCGGTCGAGCTCAACACGACAAGCGCGTTAGCCAACTACACCACCGAGGCGGGTATAATGTTTAATTGAATTTAATGTAGTACTGCCTTTAGTTTACTAAATGATACAAGATTAAAACAAGTAAGAATATAACACTTATTAATAATGCTTACTTAAAATAAATATTAGCTAAATAAACTCTGTAAAAACATCAATCCAGTGAAAAGATTTTATGTATTAAAATTTTTTTAAACTATAATTATGGATTAAATATTATACACTCCTAATAAAGATGTCATTTTTTAAAGTTATTTAAAGTAAATTGTTTCTCTTGACATATCATGTTTTATAAGTGAAAATGCTAAACAGCTCAAGGAAACTCCTTGATTTACTAAAACATCAAGTGTTCAGAATATGAAAAACACTTCAATGTTGGCACAAATTTTGCATGTAGAACATGGGATATGGTTTTTTTTAAAGACAGCACATTTATTTACATAATAAATAACACAACTGTGGAAATAGCCATTATATTTTATTTTACTATTTCTAGACAATATTATAAATACTTACATGTAAAAAAATATTTTAACAAACTAGTCAATAGCAAGAAGTCAATTTTAGAAACTAACTTTTGTAATAGGTATCTGCAAAAAGTAAACACATAAATATGATATTGTTCATACCACATATACTTAGACAATTTCACTCTGAATACAACAATGGCAGACTTTTTTCCTGACGTACCACCCAACTCCTAAACCTTGGAACACAACTTTGCCCTACCACCACCACAATGTGGAATATAAAACAAAAATGTTTTGAGTCTATTTAAAAAATAAGTATATTTCTTTGATTCTTAAGTGAGGTAGGGGGGATTCGTCTTGAGAAAAAATAATTACATAATAATAATTACATAACTTTTTTTTTAATAGCTTGGATTAAGTAGTAAAGAGTAACATACTGCAGGATGTAAATGTTTGTTTTATTAGCAATAAGAGTATTTTTAAAACAAAATACTAGAGTAAATCACAATGCTTTAATAAGAGAACACAATAAAATTAACAAAATGCTATTTCAGTGAGGTTTTAGGATCTCTAAAAAAAAGATACTTATCAGTGATACAGAATGATAGTAAATGTTGACAAGTTCTTGATCAAACCTTTTTTATCGGAGATTTGTGTACAACCAAACCTACAATATCAAAAGCAATGTATTTTATTTGGTGACCTTAAGCGTGCAACTTAAATACCTCGCGCCTGTGACCTAATACAATGTTATTGGGCTGTAAAAATGTGTGATACATTTTTCAATATTAATATGAGCATGTATTACTGACCATTTAAACAACAGTTTAAGGTAGACTTAGGACAATTATTATTCTAGTTGAAAAGTTAAGATCAGGGGTTTCAAACTCAAATACCTACAGGGGTTAGGCAGGTAACTCAAGTGAGTGAAACAGACCGGGTTTAGGAAAAATTAATTGACAAGAATAGTAAAACTTTATTTTTACTGATCCATGGTCTAAGCATGTAGCATAATACAAACATGTACAAAATTTGAACTATTTTAAATCTAAAATTGAAAAATATTAATAGTAAGATAGTGAAGGTTTATTTCATAATTTTCAATCAGACACTTTTTGTTTTTGATATTTAAATTTTGCAAGAGAAGTAAGAAATCCAAGATTTTATGTGAATCTTTCAATTCATAAATGTTTGATATTATATTTATTTATTTATTAAAACACTTCAGGCCAAAAAATACACATCTGTGGGCTGCATCTGGCCCGTGAGTTTGCGACCCCTTATTTAGGTTAGTGACAATCACTGAAACATCCACCTGCCTAAGCAGTTTGTGACAGCTTTCAGAGTGAGCACCTGTTAAGTCAAAAATTTTAAGCAAAACCCTTTTTGGGTTTTCTTGAACTTGCTTGGTTTTTCCGATGTATTACAGTGTGTCTACTCGCCTGAAAAATCCAAAGTTCTCAGGTAATTTTTTTGAATTCCAAACAAAATCTGTAAATTGCTTGGAAAACCTAGAATGCTCAAGGAATTTTGTTTCCAAGACTGAGTAGTCACACAGTATTATGTACCTGCCTTTCCTTCAGTCTATCATGTGTCACACTTTTCTCTAGTTTTCAAATCACATTTTCATTCCTCGAGATGGAATTGGATGTCAAAAAACTCACTGCACTGATAGAAACTACACCATACATCAATTTTTAAGAAATATCACAATAGAGACTTAACAGATTATGGGATGAAAGGCTAAAATAAATAAAGACACAAAAAGTGTCTGCATGGTCTGTGAATTATTCTGCTTGGAAGCAAACAAAAATATGCTCACTAAGTAGGAAAAGGCATTATGTTAAAATATGTTCAGTTGACACTTAACAGTTTGGCATAAAATGTTTATGCGTCATATTTTTGGCGAGCCAGTGTGCACCCTCTCCTATATTTTACTTACCAAGCTAAATCTTTTGAAATAGCAGCCTCCTTGGTTATTACATAATATAGCCTACCCTTTATGTTACTTATAAAACAAATTTTAAAATCCAAATCCATTTAGTTTTTATGAGTTTTAAAGATAAGGTCTTACAAATGACGAGCTCGCAATCAAACTATTGATTAGCTAAAATCAACTTGGTGTAAGAAATTAAGACATTAACATTATATAAAGCAATCAAAGTATTTTAAATAGCTCTTAATCATATAAAAATAATATATAAAAATGAGGTGGCCCAATGGATAAATAATTTTAAAGTAAAGTAAATTGATAGAACTAAAGAAAAAGGAAATTTGTGTTTGATAAAGGCAACAGTGCCGAAATATTATTCTATTTGTGTTAAAATGTGTGTGTGACTACTTCTACTATAGAAAATAGAAGAAAGGAAGATGTCACCTTAGTGCATTGGATTCTTCCCACATTTCTCCTCTTTCCCTAGGTGGGCTTTCTTCATCAAATTTACTCTTAGCAGTTTATATTTCCTTTTTCTTTAATTCTATCAATTTACTTTACTATAAAATCATATCAAAATAATAAATATTTGTAGATTATAATTAATAACAACAAAACCCATATTTATATTTTGTGTATCTTCTACAGATAATCATTTGACTCTGATCAAGAATAATAAAAAAAAAATTCTAATCATTTTTGTGTTGGATGGGTCTGTCCTGCTTTGTTTCTGTCTAATCTTCAATAACAATAATATATTGTTTAACCACTTACCTTAGCCCAGATTGTGGAACATTTGCCTTCTCATCCAAGGACCCTAAGTTTGGTTCCTGTCAAGGGCCAAAAATGTATCACTATGAAATTAGAGTTTGCTCTTTTTCACCAAAATATAGATTTAAAAAAAAGTATAAATCTGGTTCAGAGAGTATTAATATTTAATTATGTTATGTTATCAAATTGCTAGAGCCTTAGAGGGGCTTGTGTCACAAAACTAAATGCCTACCAAATTTCACAATCATTTGTTTTGACTATGTATGGCCTAGTAAATAGGTGAAGGGGCTTGGGTTAACATTTTCCAGAATGTCCACGGGTAAATAGTTAAACCTTGGTTTTTACATCATATAATATGATCATAATGTTAGTTATTTTCATATAAATATGAAACTTAATATACTGGCTTAGATTTGTAGTTTGTAATTTATTCACAATGATAGCACAAAACATTGTTTTAGCCTTCGAGCACAGGTTAAATATTTAAACACGTATTAAATAGATGAGAATGGAAATGTGTCCCACCATTAAATAGTTAAAATTAAAAATAACTAAAAGGTTTTAAATTTACAAAAGTTTTTTGTGTATCTCTAGTATATTGACATAAAGTGTGTTTTCGCGACTGACCTAAGGTATCAATGTTTATGAGCAGAATATTTTTGTGCTGGTATTGGCTGGTTACTAGTGTTTTACGACCGAGACAATACCAGACCTCAGTTTGTTAACAGTTTCCTTGACCAAACTAAATAATTTGGTATCAACCAATGAACTGAGAATTATGCACCAATTTCAAAACAACATGACTCCAAATGTTAAGAACTAAAAGCGTAGAACTTCGCAATCAATGGATTTTAACAGAAAATGTAAATTAAAACAGAGAGTAATCACTAGCTAGAAATGTGATAGTAAGAAGGTACTTAAAAACCGTTTAGCTATGGATAAAAGAAATTAGAGTATTATATGATCCAGGCATGTTTTCTTTAGGTTGTTTTTGGGAAGATATGTTAAACTTTGTATGTTTGTAAATATTAGGCCTAGTCAAAATAAGAACCTAACAAAGAATACAATTAAATAGTTCATTTTCTGTCGATTTGCAGTACATGTAGGTTTACATAAATTAACTTACCAGCTGTTATTTCTACTTTACCCCAGCAATCTTCCCCCCACCTCCTCCCCCACAAAAAACAACTCAAAGTTGTTTTCGCACTCCACCTTGATCAGAACCACTTGGTCAGTAACACTTGATACCAAGACATAGCAAAGTCAACCAAAAAATCTCGCCTAAAGTTAATTATTGCAAATCAGTATTACAGCATCTGGTAGCACCAGTCATGTTTTAAAATGTTTTGACAATCTCATTTCTAAAAGAGCCAAAAATACACTCCAATCATGATAATTTAAATACAACTTTACTTGTCACAGGTGATACTCTAACAGGAGTTACACTTGCCCGCAAGCGACTTTGATAAGCGACTCGCGGAACAAAATTTAAAACATCTTTTCATGTATACCTTTGTGAAACAGAACTCACATGTGTAGACACTTAAAAGAGGACAACTTGTCAAATAAAGTGTAACCAATCGGTGTAATTATATTTCTTATTTTAAAATGTATTGTTTTCTCTATAATAAAATTAGTTCATTTTTCAATCATTATATTTTATCGAACTCAAAAATTACTAGCCAAAACCAGTGTTCAAAAGATATGAATGAATGAATTAATCTTGGGCATTTTCAACTGAAGATGAAATCAAAACATTTCACACTAATTTCCAGGAATGTGGCCACTGTCTGCGATAGTTATATACTGTAATGTAGGCAGGAGTAGTACTTTTCTGATGTCTTAGTTAATTAATTAATATATGTGTACCTTTTGACAGACATTTGGTAATGCTGAAAGACAGTATTTAGATATTTCAGTAAACAAAGCAGCACAGGATCATCCGTTAGATATATTATAGAACATAAACAAAACAAGAACTAGTTAGCACATATTTACTTTCAAATTGACAAAAAAAAAAAACCCACAAAAGCACAATTCTGCGCCATTCCAGGGTAAGAAGTCCCCTCCCTCAACTTGCAGGTGTCTCCTCAACATCCATAGTTTGACCACCTACCTCACGATCTCTCTGTGCAAACTTCTCAAACATATTAGCATAGATCTTCTTTTCACGACTTTTCTGCTCCTTTAGTTTCACCAAACACAATGAATAGTGATTGGCTGCAGCTTTGTTGCTTGGTTCAAGTTTCATCACCATTTCAAAGTCAGCTTTAGCCTTTTCAGGTTCAACCATTCCCAGCCATGCCTTTAATGAGAGGACGACTAGTTGAGAATATATGGAGTGAGTTTATATTATTTCAAAGTCATGGTAAATTAATTACAAAACCTTTCCTTCACATTTGGGCATTTTTCATGACTTTGAATGAAAACATGTAAATGTTGTAATCAAGAATCAAACACAAATGTTTAAATATATATTTAAAGTCTAATTTCTTTAATAAACCCATGCATAAATCAAAGACACAAATTTGAATCTTTAAAAATGATATTAAAAAAAAAGTTATGAGCACACATATTCAGATAGATAATTAAATATATATTTTTTAGTCAGACAAAAGAAAATATTGAGGGACTCTTTTTACAATAAGATGACACCTTGAAATTTAATCAATTTAACTAAGTGTCCGTTTCATATAACATTTCAATACACTCTTTGGAAATTATTACACATCATACTAAATGTATTTTTATAATTATCTTTGAATCACACCTTTCAGCTCATTCAATACAAATTTTATCACATTAAACTATTTTACTCTTATACAATCAATTAGTTAACTTTGATTAAATTTTAATATTCTGATTTTTTAAATAGGCCTACATTCTTTTGACCTTCTATCAATTTTCAATCATTATATATTTCCTACTTCTGACTATATTCTTGACTATTTGTCTAAAACAATTTTTACATTATAAATATTGTAAGTCATACCCTCAGTAAGATTTAAACCCTCTTTACTACTAATTTTTTAGAATGTTTTCTAAATTAATACTAAAACACCTAATAATCAAAAGCATTATTTGTATTTGATAAAATGTAATGAATAAAAACTAGTATTTTTTAAGATTTAGCTAAGAAGCCAAGAGAGAAGGTCATCAAGTATTTTTAAAGAACTAATTATAATTTCAAAGTCTATGAGTAAATGATGAATTCCTACCTGTCCTCGCCTGAATAATCCCTTAATGTTGTTGGGATCTAGTTCTAGGGCCTTATCGCACTGATCTCTAGCTTCTAAGTTCTCTGTCAATTTTAAGTAACACATGGCAAGGTTCAAATGAGCAGCAAGAAGCAGGGCCTTGCGCTCATCATTCTTCTCGCCTTCAAAACCTGTGCATGGAATAATAATGTCAAACATTATCAAATTTCTGAATCAGGGTTGCCACTATTTTACTACAAAATACCTGTTTTTCCTCAGGTTTTACTAGAAGGAATCCACATTTTATCAAACAACTGTTTTATTATCACATACAAATTAAGATTTAGACATAATCAGCAACTTCAAGACATTTCATTTACATAAAGTACAAGCTATGAATGAACAAATAAATTATACATGAAGGTTATAAATAAATCTATGTTAGAATAAACACTAAAGTATCGTACACAGTGAGGCCAACTGACCAACAAACTCAACCTTCAATTGAGTTAGGCGCTACTATACAACTTATTAAACAACTACATGATAAAAGGATAGCAGACTGAAATTTCATTTTTATAAGTTTTATCTAATGTGAAATCACTTCATTGGTGTTTAATAAAGACTGATGGGGAAATATATGCAGTCATTTACACAACCCAATGTTTCAGGAGGGATAAGCGTGCTCAAATCATTGATTAGTTCAGCAAGCTTTGTCTGTATGCCAAGGCCTACTATAGTGCTACTAGGCAAGTGTCGGCATAGGGCTTATATTTTGTTGTTGAGGGTAAATTGCACTAAAAGTTTCTTTTTGAATTCTAAATGGAATAATTTAGTGTTTGTGTAAAAATTATTCTCTCTCCTTTACTTGGTTTATAAAGGGTCCAATGCCGAAATATTACTCTTGTGTTTAAATGTGTATTTGGCTATTTCTTCTATAGTAGATGTTACCTTTGTGCATTGGATTCTCTCTGCATTTTCCCTCTTTCCCTAGGTGGGCTTTCTTCATTAAATGTACCTATTCTTATTAGTTTATTTTTTATTTTTTTTTATTTTTATTAATTTCCATTATTATAAAATAATCAGTGTCCTAACACATTCAGTGGCACACCCGTGTGTAGTCCGACGTTTGCGGTAGAATACAGCTAGTACAATTATGGTTATAATTGTTATAGTTCTTTAAATGTGTAAGAGAGAGACTTTCTATGGAAAGGAGAAGTTCCCTTGAAGTGTAAGGAAGTATTATTAGATAGGGCATATGTTGTACCCATAACTACACATGTAGCTGAAACATAGACATCGAGTGTGAGACCAAAAAATTGGAGGCCACGGGGCAAATGTCAGCTATCACAAGAAGAAACAGGATTATAAATGAAGTTGTTTGAGCAACAGGTGAGGTACAGAGTAACACATGAGATAGCAGAGGAAACAAAGTTGAGATGGTATGGTCATGTAATAAGGATGGAGAAGGGAAAGATCCCAAGGGGAATGATGGAGATGCGGGATGTAGGAAAAATATCCCAAGGGAGACCAAGAAGATGGGAGGGGCAGATAAGAGAAAGTGCGCCAGTGATAAAAGAATAAGGCTTTAGAATTGACCCGGCTACAGGTTTGATAACAGTTGATGATAATATGTAGGTACTCACCCAATTCATGTTCCAAGAATGTAATAATTTTCTTGTACATCTTCAGGGCCAATTGATATTTTTCTGCTTTAAAATAATTTGTGCCCTTTTCTTTGAAGAATTTCGCTTGCTCCAGCTTTCCATCACTGTCCAAAGACCAGCCTTCTTTTGCCTATCAATATAAGATGTAAGTAAAATATTTAAAACTTAATTCTTTAGTGATGTATAACCCATTGTCATAGTAAATATAGATTTTATAATGAGTTACAATTAATGTTAATAATTACTTACTTGATAACAAAATAGTCAGACACCTTAACTTAGTAACGTGTCTGCCTACTAAGCTAACGATTCAGGGGGGTTCGATTCCCGACATGGCCGAAAAATTGATCATTGATGAAATGTGGGTGTCCACCCTTTCACAGACAAAATTAACATCCTGGGTCTAGGTGTTGTGTCTGTTCTAGATTTAAGTTAGGTCATATGTTGTGTGCTGATATGACCGGTCAGTTCAGAAAGTGCACATTAAATACCGCAACATAAAACATAACATACCTAACATTTTCTGGAAAAATATGGCTTATGCTACTAATACCACTAAACAATTAAGATTTAAAAACTTACCTTTTCAAAATTTTTGAGTTCCACTACATATTCAACATCAGCGTGTGGGGGGATGTTCACTTCAGGCCTCCCCAATTCTTTAAATGCATACTTTGATTTGAGAACAATTCGAGACTTTTCACCCTTTTTAAACTTTTCCAGTGCTCGCTCCAATCCTTCACAAATTCCATATTCGCTTCCTTCACCAATTGGAAAAGTCACCTCTCTTTCCTCAAACACGGTTTCATTGTACTTTCCCACAAGGTGCACTGAAAAACAAAACAATGACAGTTTGAAATGTTGTTAAATATAGTGTCTCGATCATTGGTTTTCATGGTTAACAAAATGAATATTTATTAATTATATAAAACCTGTATTTACCATCCACGACAGCTCCATCATTAGGAGTGGCATAACCTTCTCCCTTTGTTATTTGGTACCTTATGATGCCCCCATCTTTCTTTTGACTCAAGTCTTCACCTGTCCAGTCAACCACCTCGATCTAGAACACATCAACCAAGACAACATTATTTACAGCCAGTTTAAAGTGATTTATACACTGAGCCTCTTACATGCTTGTGCATCAGATGGAAGACTAAAACTTTTCCCTTGAAATCAGGTTTGGTCTAATCTCCCAAGAGGCACCTAAAACTCACTCCTCTTGAGAGTGGCAAAGTCAATTTATATTATTATTAACTTGGTTTATATTTTAAAGCCATACATGCACAAACATGAAAACTAGGTTTTCATCGACTAGTTATGAGAATAGAGAAAGTTACATATATACTTGTATACTTCCCCAAAAATATTAATCAAGGTGCGCAGGCTGTAATGGGGCAGTCATTTGACGCAAATGGGTGATGACAGGTGTATGGGCTACACAACATTTTAGTTGGGAAATCTAAAGATACAAGACCCTTTGGTAGACCAAGATGACAATGGGATGATAATGTGGAAATGGATTTGTAGTAGGTTGAGTTAGGGATTGGATGGAGGTGTCTCGGGCTAGGGTTGAATGGTGATCTTACATTCTGGCGGCCATGAAATTTTGAATTCCTTTAGGCCAAAAACCTACTTAGGCAGTAATTTAGCGTACCTCAAAAACAAGAGTGGCATCAGGTGGGATTTTGGGTGGGCTCCCATTTTTTCCATAGGCATAATCTGATTTGCATGTGAAAATAGAAATTTCCCCCTTCTTCATTGTTGCCACACCAAGGTCCCATGCTTTAATTACGCTACCTGAAACAAAAATAAATTGTTGGTCTGTTTTCCCTAACAACATAACAATAAAATTAAAACAAGTCAAATCTCTTTAAGGGCAATCTTCAACCCCAGTGGACAACTCAATGTTAGAGAAAAAGTAAACTAGGGCAGTTTGTTTAGTCTTAAATTACTTGAAAGAATATTCAAAGCAGAGTTTTTAAACTAAAAAATTAGGCTCAAAGCAAAATTAATGATTTTTTTCTTTCCAAAGAAGTGGCAAATTATAATATTTTTAAAAATAATACCATGGTTAGTAAAAATGTACTGCAAGCAAATAAATGGTATGATGTACCACACAGACTTTCTCATGCTTTTATCTTAAAATAAACATTTACTAAATTTTTTTAAGATTTATGAAACAAAATAATACACATCATTACTTACTCTATGGCATTAAGAACTAGGAATACTGTTACATAAGAATCTAATTCATTTTCAAAGCCCTGAATCAGAAAGTATATGTACTTGCTTATATCTCAGAAGTTATTGGTTTTATAAAAACATATTTTCAAATAAAAGATTTTTATCTTTAATAGTACTACAACTTTACAATGATAAGCTATTTTGTAACTCAAATAGTTCCTGAGAAATGATGAAAATTTTCCCAATGTAAAGTACCTTCAAAGTCATTTTCATGAGAAAATTAGAATTTCAATCTTATTTATAATGATACAGTGTATATATATAAAATTTAATCAAAATTGTTATGGCGGATTTCGAGAACATGGATTTTTTTCTTCTCCTTTTGGCCTTCAGTAAACTATCCTTAAATTTAGGGTTGGATATATAATTCCAAAAACCCCTTGGAGTGGGGGAGGGGGGGACCTTATGAAAACCCCAGATACCAAGTTTTAGCCCAAGAGGTAAAATAGTTTCGGCTCTAGCCCAAGGTACAGACAGACAGATGGCATTTCGAAAACCACTTTTTTGTTTGTTTCAGGGAGTCATGAAACGTTAACATTTATCAAAATCTCAAGTTTGATTTTTTTTAATGATCACAATACTTTCTCACAGAGGTGTCGAGAGAAAGTAAAAAAAAATGTGTTTGTTTTAATAAGCGGGTATTTTAATTCTAAATCAAACTTGCTAGCATGTAATTTTAGTAGGCTACTTTATCATTTTATAACTAAAATAGACTTGACAAAACCAATTATAAAAATGTTATTGTTATCGATAAAAAAAGTTACTAGAAAAAAACTTAAGCCAATTTATAATACCTGCAAATCAACATATGCATACTAATGCTAGCACTTTATAAAAATGCAGAAAAATCAAGTCCTGATAAATTTTAATCTTATTCCAGTCCTTCTCATCCCGGAAGAGGTTTATAAAAACAGATATTTTTAAAGAACAAAAACTTTTTTTTTGTTTTGTTTGAAACTATTTCATTCATGATCTAATATAAACATAGATAAAACAATTAAAATTTGTTTTAAGTATCATTTACAAATGCATTATTGGTGTAAGCACTTAAAACACAGGTTAGTCATTGTTTCTGTGCAGCAGTAAGGCACAGTTAATGTTTTAATGTTAAATACCTTCCTCTCTTAACACAACCAAAGGTGTATCGACAAAAGAGTTGAATTTTTTTTATTGCCACATCTTACCACCTGTTCAGGTTGTATAAGCATATATAATTACTCAAATCGGGTAGGGATGAGGAAGGAAGCATTTTAGAGGTAATCTACCTACATTTGCGTGGAAGGAGAATGGGAAACCATTTAGGAAAAAAAACACCCCCAGTACCTCGAACCCCGATCTCCTTGTCATCAGCAGACCAGTCTAAAGCTTGATTCAACACGCTCACCGAAAAATAGAAAGCAAAATCTGCGCAGTAATTCACACATTTAAGTTGACTCATGATGCATCGAAATGCTTTAAAACAGCTGATTATCAATATATTTTATTTTCTTGTGAATAAACACATATTTTAGATCATTGTTCTGATGGT
>CABFWB010003473.1:61972-78480 GCA_902151455.1 Timema bartmani | reverse complement strand
CACACAAGGAGGTTCTTTACGTTAAGTTACGTTAAGTTACGTTAAGTTAAGTTTAAGTTGATCGTGATCCCGGCATAAGTGAACGTTAAGTTGATCATGATCCCGGCATAAGAAAGAGCAAAAACCAAAAACACTCAACGACACCCCTCCCTGCCCCTTCTGTGACACATCACCCCTCCCCCCACCCTTCGGCACCAACCTTCTGCTGACGTGATTTAACCGCACCTCTCCATCGGATAAAGAATTCTCCATATATCTTGGAGCAAGTTCAGGCTCATCTGGAGAACTACTTCTCATGTCCAATGTGTTTTTGCCAACCATTTGTTTCAGGAATATATCTACCAAAAGTTATTATTTTATGGATATACGAGGATTTAACTTGTATTCTATGAAACAAACGAATACATCAGCACAATACTTACAATATGGTTTGATTTTAGAACACACCCAACACATACAGGACCCTTATTCCAATATATCGCTATCGACTTAGCTAAGGCGTCGGTTGGAAACAAAATATTGTTTAATTTAGGGGTCCCACCTATACTACCTGGAGATTTGGTTGACCGAGCGGAGAGGTCCTGTTTTAACACAACAATTTGGCATTCTATCTGTCCGGCATCCGGATATTTGTTCTACGATTACTGTAAAATGCGTGGACCAATTTTTAACCAACGAGATTTTGCAGGATTATTCTTTGAGCCTTGGTCGCACGACGTGTGATCTAGTTACCCATCTCAAAAGAAGAAATCATCTCAAAGAAGAAATTATAGGAAATATTTCAACCTGAGACCCATACAGAAATCTTAAGACTCTAGTAACGGTAGGAACCTGGAGGGAGCGAGGTCTACTGTTCACAGAACAGAATTAAGACCCACCCCTCCTAGTCAGCTTCTTACTTGAAGAGTAATGAAGTTGTCGAAGGTAACATCACCGAACATCACCGATAAGTCCAGTGCACAGACAAATAATATATCAGACACTCAACCTCCAGGTTAAAATGGTTGCGCTCCTTTTGGCAGCTTGAGTCCTTCAACACTAGGATCGCTGTGGTTAGCCCTATCATCACACAGCAGTGACGCTAGCGAGTTCCAGTGTTGAAGGACTCAAGCTGACAAAAGCAGTGCAGTAAAACCCCCGTAATGTTGAGAGTCTGTTTCTTACTTGTCTGTGGCCCAGTGGCACTAGTTTGTTTGAACTCGTTGGTGACGAGTAATTAGTCCACACCATTTCCTCGCTAGCCGGTCAGCCCCTAAAGCAAAGCAAAGTAAATATTGGGTCAACTGTTACCAACTCCCACCTGATATAATCTTATCATCAACACATCACCGGAGAAGGGGTTGGAATTAATCCTCATTTGGTAAAGAGAGTAAAAACGGAAACAGAATCCGAGACCTTTGGCTTAGTATGTCAGTGTTCTCTTACCAGCGCAGTGGCGAATTCTGACCTCAGAATGCATTCGTAAGGTACTAATGAAGGGGGGCGGGGGTGGTTCCAGGGTTTTTTCCCCATGGAAAATTTGAAATTCTATGTTTAAAAAATCTGACATTTTATGTATGTTTTGTAGTTAAATTTTGAAAGTCTGAAATATCTATAATAACATGGTGGAAGCGAGGTCTACTGTTCACAGAACTACTAGAAAGAGTGTAGCAACTATAATAACGTCGTGAAATAATTCTGTAAAACGATGTATTTAGCATTTTTTTAATGTATGTTAACTTTGTATTGAAAAGTCACTATTTTATCGTTAAGAATAATATTCCCAGCACTATTAGTAATTAATATATGATCACAATTTACCGAACTGTTTTGTCTCTGGGACGTGCGCGGACGCTGGAAAGAACATTACTGTATGAAAAGTGAAAGTTAATTCTGTCAGAGGTCAACCCAGGGCCGCCCAAAACAGACCTAGTATCACATGGGTTGAGGGGTGTACCCACGTTGATTATGTGAATCATTGACATTTTCTACGATATTCTTTAAGTTGAAAAATGACACCCGGACACAAGAATCGAACCCGGACCTTTGGCTTAATACAACAATGCTATAACCACTGAGCTAGCCTGGAAAATCCAAAGGTCTGGGTTCGATTCCCGTGTCCGGGTGTCATTTTTCATTATAAAGAATAGATAATCTATATGCGGTTATACCCGTAACTATCAAATATAATAGCTTAGCTATTTAATCCATTATTTTCTGAGATAGTTAAATATATATATTTATTTTGAAAAGGGTCTGGCTATGCATTTTATAACACTAATTATAACAACCCCCACTTCGGTGGCCCCATGTTCTAAGGCGTCACTCTCGCAATAGATTACACTGCCTATGACAGGGAGATCGGGGCTCTATTCCAGTCGGGTGTACTAAGTGAGGTTTTTCCCAAGCTGTATTCCACATTTCCTTTAAATTCAAGGTACCTCATCCCTAACACATTTGAGTAATTAGTAGAGAGGCGTATATCTCAAAAGGGTAGTAAGACGTGGCGCTTTAAAGTGAAAAAAATAAACCAACATAATTTCCTGCGCGCGCCCATGCAAGTGAACCAGATAATGTGGTGAAATAAAGCAATAGCGAAGGTGTGACAAAGGATTTTTTCTGTCTTTATGGAGGGGCAGGGAGCTATATAGGAAAGGGAGGAGAGGGAGGTGTTTAAGACCAATTCAAATTAATATGGTGGTTGAGAAAGAGAGTGATATATAATCTCATTTCAAATGTTTACAATTCTTGTTTTAAAGGCTTTCGCAACCCGTGTATGAAATTAAACTAATGTTTTAGAGCTTGAACTTCGTTTGGAAAAATAGTAACTCCAAAGGAAGATAATATTCTATCAACGCGGATCAAGCCCAATAAGATTAGTTCTAATATTTTGAACATGTCTACTTATTTATATAAAAAAAGAATGACTGATTCCGTCTTTACATAAAAAAAAAAGTTTTTGTTGTGTTGTTTTATTTCTAGAGATCTATGAAAGCAAAAATAAAGTATGAAAGTTTTCTAAAAATTGTTAACGAGTTGTATACAGGGTGTAACTTAATTAGTGTCATATGTTCTAGGGGTGTATTCTTATCTACCAAATATGAAGAAAAGTGAATATCAACATAGGTCTAGAAAGGTTAGTTTTGGAGTTATTAAAGATTCTCCTAAAATATGTATTGGTCGTGGGGGATCAATTGAATGGCCTGCTTGGTCAGCAGATTTGAACCCGATGGATTTTATGTCTGGGGACATTTAAAGTACATTATTTACTCAACTCGTGTGCCCGATGTTGGGATGTTAATAGAATGTATCGTAAATGTGCGTGAACAAATACGTAAAACCCCAGGTAAACTCATCAGAGTTCGACAAAGGATGGCAATGACTCAGAGGATGCATCGAAGCAAGAGGACACCATTTTGAACAATTATTATAACAAACTGTTCTTTCTTGTGTTTTGTTTGTTTTTGATATACTTTGTCTTGTTTAGTTGCATTACTTCTTTTGTTGGATTGATTATTAATTGAACTGTAAAATTCCTCCTAGTTCAGAAACTAAGCGTTTTTAGACCCATGTATATAATACGAACTTTTCTTAATTTTTGGTGCATGGGAATGCGCCTTTAGCATATTTGACACCAATTAATATACACCCTGTATAGTTTACACAAT
Source organism: Timema bartmani (assembly GCA_902151455.1). Lineage (NCBI taxonomy): Eukaryota > Metazoa > Arthropoda > Insecta > Phasmatodea > Timematidae > Timema > Timema bartmani. The sequence continues at coordinate 74,833 of CABFWB010003473.1, read as the reverse complement.
AACAAAGCTCTTTTTACAGTACAAATCGATGGTATTTCTTAAATCACCTTGTTGCCAGATTTCCTCCACTAACAATACTCATTACATCAGTAATTAAAGGATATTTATTTAGTTTTTATTCTGCGTATCATCTTATATTATTGATATATTGTAATTCTTTATTTGTTATTCTGGAGGGAGTTGGGGTTAACCCTTCTCCCCCTCGGATACGGCCATGCCACTGTAGCCCTTTGGCTTCGGCGAGAAGAGAGAGGAATATCCGATGAGTCCCACTCCCGCTAGTCCCTGGAGCCTCCTCGCTGACTGCTGTGCCAATATACTTGTTACTACTAGATGATGCAGTCTAATTTTCACAGGAGATAGAGAGACCTTTTAGATAAACCAACTTTCTTTTTCGGACAAAATTGATAACATTTTAATTAGGGCTGTGCTGATTCCAATACTCGATTCTTCGATACCCTCGATACCCATGGTATCGACTGATATTGCAACAATCGATACTATACGCTAAAAATCTCGATAACACTTTTCAGTATTCAACAAGGTTGACTCCTCAAACGGTTGATTTTGAAAGTCAATGGCTAGACATTAGTTACTCATAGTTTTGCTTTGTCCTATTATTCTATTCACTCAGCTATAAGCTCAATATAAACAACCATTCCTTTGCAGGTTATAAGCACGGTCACGGTCGACACAAGGTCGATTTTTATTTATCAAACCTATTTTATAGTGAAATAGTCGAGTGGGCCTACTAATCATTGTAAATGTTATTTTAGTCTGGTTGATTCTTGTTATAATTTGTTTAAATAGCCTAATTGACTAGTTTCCATATTTTGACACACGGAAACAAATTAAATATTTTTCTTTTGACCTAGTTTCTGTGCTTACAAAATGAGGATTTGTTTAATTTCATGTTGAATGGTATCGAATAGGGTATCGAGTATCGAGGAGATGAATTGATAATATCGAACAAGGTATCGGAATCGAGAAAAGTAGGTATGGGCCCACCATTAATTTTAATATATCCTAAGTGTTATTTTATAAGTATTGATTCTATCTATAAAAATGGACAGCTGTAGATAATAAGCCCTGATGTATGAATACGTGAAAGTAGATCTAGTAGCTTTTGTAGCTATCAAATAAGGTTCTTCATATGAAATTGACTGTACATAAAATATGTAACCGACAGGATGAAAATGTACCGGTATTACAACTCACTGTCCTCAAATTATATCACGACTATATAGTGATGTTGTTCTATGTCAACTTAGGAGCAGTGGCCACGAATGCAGTCTAGTAAAAATAAGTGTGTAAAACCCGTTTCGGTTGCCGCATGGTCTAACGCACTACTCTCACAGTAGACTCGAGTTAGACTTCCAATGATGGGGAGATCGAGGTTCGAATCTAGGTCAGGTCTACTGAGGGTGGTTTTTCCAAAATGGTTTTTCACTCTCCCTCCACGTGAATGTGGGTACACTTTATATTAAAATAACTTACCTAATCCCTAAAACCATTAGCGTAATTTTTACATAAGTGTACAACCCGAACGGATAGTAAGAGTGAGTGCTAAAAAAAGTGTGTAAAGGTGAAATGGGTCAAATGACGTTCAAGACAAATAACGAGGTTGAGCGTATCCGCTGTCTAGTAGTAACAAGACCACTCAGGGGCCGTGGTTCAGACACGTCACAGTCACGTGACTAGCCATATTTAGCTTGTGTACTATGGTGATTCCGAACATGCTGGGTTGACATCTTGAGAACTTGATAGCACGATAGCTTGAGAGTGTAGACAAATACCAACAGGTTCGTGTTTCCAGTGTGAGGAATATTGCAACGGTACTTGCAGGTCGTGAAGCGTAATTAAACCTGCTTCAGGGACCGAACGCTCTAAGGCAGGCGTGTAAAAATCATTTGATCAAAAGAACCACATTTAAAAATGAAAATACTGCGTTAGCTGCATTTCAGAAAATTCTATATAATGACCATCTTAAAAAACTTCATTTTAAAATAATTAATACAAAAAGAAGATTAAATTTTATTTAAAGACCCACCGTCCATTTTCCTCAGAAATCTGACATTTTTTTTAGTATTATCTACTTTAAATCTTGTGCGGGAGACACTTTCATAAAGTGATGACAAATGTATGTCCAGAAGCAGTAATCTTTGGGTGTTTTGTTGCTTTACATAAGAGAAAACTACTCTTCAGTCTTCACACACCCACGTATACCCAGATTTTGGTTAGATGAACAGTTTAGAAAATTCAAACATATTTATTTGCGGTCATCATTGATAACATGCTACTAATTTATTATTGCTATTGATAATATCTATTAAAAGTGACAGTTGCGGATCACATGTCTTGGTGTAGAGATATATTAAAATTGTTTTAGTAGCTTTAGTAACGTTTTTTAGTACCGCGTCTTACTGCCACTTCGGGCTGTATGCCTATGTATTAATTACTCTGACGTGTTAAGGATGAGTAAGGTTGAATTACCCGCTTTGGTGGCCGAATGGTCTAAAGCGTCACTCCTGCAGTAGACTAGACTGCCGATGACGTGAAGCCCGAGGTTCGAATCTCAGTCGGTTGTAGGCTATTGAGGGTGTTTTTTTCCCAAAATGGTTTTCTACTATCCCTCCAAGCAAATGTGGGTACACTTCCTCTCAAATATAGCTTTCCTCAACCCTAGAACCATTAGCGTAGCTAGTATATAAGCGTATAACCCTAACGGGTAGTAAAACGCGGTGCTAAAAAAGGGGAAGGTTTAATTTTAAAGAAGTGTACCCACATTTGCGTGAAGGGAGAGTGAAACACCATTTAGGTAGAACCACCCTTAATACACCCAACCAGGATTGAACCCCGATCTCCCCTATTATAGGCAGTCTAGTCTATTGCGAGAGGCGCCCTAGATCATGCGGCCACCGAAGCGGGTGAACTGTAGTAACCACCATATAAGGTTCTTTATACCTAAATCAGGGTATACTGACAAACATCGCACCGAATTGGTGAGAAAATTGAACAATTTTTAGGAATGAATCTGTCGGGTGAAGCTTAACAATTGATTACACCAACTTCACGTTCTAGACATCCTCAAAGAACAATTTACTAGAGATGGGTCGAATCCTATATTTCTCTCCAATCCGAATCTAAGATTATATTTCGAACCTCGATTACAAATTTCGAATTCTCAAATCTTTATAAAAATAAACTATTTTAGCTGAAGTAAAAAAATATTTAAAATTGAATGATAAAAAAAGATTTAAGGCTTGGTCTCATTGACAAAACATCCTAGTTTGTTGGTCCTATTACGTCATAAACAACAAAGATACAATTTTTTTTATTAAATTAATTATATTAATAGACTACAATTTTGTCCTTTTTGGTGAGTCTGTTATTCTACAAATTAATCTAGTCCAGTCGACATCGGTGATCTTGGGGTAAAGTTCTCGCCTCAGGACCCGATGTTCGTGGGTTCAAACCCAGCTGGGTTGGATGGGTTTTTCTTGAGCGATAAAAATCCATAGCATAACTTCCTTCTGAGGGGAAGTAAAGCCGCCGGTTCCATGTCGATTGTGGCTTGTAAAAGAACCCTGAAAGGTTTGTAAAAATACCTTTCCCGGCAAAATTGGTTTGCTGGTATAATCAGTCGATTCACGAAGTCTACATTAAATAGCTCCAATAAATAAGATAATTGATTAAATACATTAGTCTATAATCTATATAATTTCCTTCTACCAATTGCTTAAAATTGTTATACCCAAGTCAAAGCCTTCATAGTTTAATTCGAGATACTTTGTTGATATTTTTACGAAACTAGAATCTCTAAGATACCACAGGATTAAAGAGATGAGAAGAATCGAGGAATCAAGCGCCACTGCCGTAAATGGTGTATTACTACGACCTTTAAAAAAATAAGGATTGGAATTCATTGTGTGTTGGATAATCAAAATCTGCGCCGGTCGCGCATAGTCATAGATCGATCCACATGTGGCATATATTCCTTTAATTTCTACCTACCTCATTCTTAATCCATTAGTGTAAATATTCCGGCAACCGAACGGGTAGTAAATCAACAATTTTATATAATTAATCAAGATGACATGGCCAGTTGAAATATCCTTGTTAGTTTCTCATGTCAAGCTTTACGAAAAACGTTGTATCATCAGCAGGTGTCTTAAAAGTACGTTCTTAAAGAAAAGATCAACATTTGCATGTATAATTCGAGGCAAATGTTAGCTAGTAAATTATGTAATACATGGTATGGACATAATTTTGTTTACATTCCATTCCATTTCTGGACTGCCTCTTGCATAAGGTTATTATTTTAAACAAATATGACGTTGAAATACCTGGGTACACGGACTAAACGTCAAAATCGTCTAATCTTATTGGTGATGGTGAGGTTTGGGTTCGAATCCCGGCCAGGTGTAGGCCTACTGAGAGTGGTTTTCCCTTGATTTCAAATCTCCTTCCACTCACAGGAGGGTACATTTTCTCTAATTTTTCCCTTCTCATTCCTACTACACTAGTGCGGGTAGCCTGGAAGCACACTCACACAACCTCAATCTCCCCCTCACATATACACATACACATTATCTCTCTGACACATATATACACATACACTCTCACCCTCTCACACATACACACAATCACGCTCTATCACACACATACATATACACACACATTGTCTTTCACACAGCCATTAACATACACTTCACACACACATACACGCATTCTCTCTCTCTCTCTAACACACAGACATTTTCTCTATCTCTCACACACACATACACACACTCACTCTCTCATACATTCACACACAGCACTACAATAACCTTCGCATCTTCGAAGTATTTCGGAAGAAGAAAAGTTCGATATCTTATGAACAGATTTGAAATATTTTACTAAGTATTTAAACATATATAACAGTTACTAAACAATATTTTACTGTAAATTATTTATTAACTGTCATAGATAGATAGTTAAGATATGTCAGCAAAAAATAATATACTGTAGTGTGCTTTGTTTTTTCCTCTAAGCCTCACTTAAGCAGACTCTGTTCCCTACTTTCGGCAAACGTATAAATCAAGCTGTACACCTGCTGTTTCCTAACAGAAATTTAAACTGAACCAACTAGAACCAAGCTATGGTGCTGAAAGTAATTAAACGCATAACCTGCTACCTGGCTGCAGTTTAACCAACTTCAGGGCGTGTAAAAGAGATACCTCTAGCGGTAGTAAGTGTAACTATGAAGAAAATATACACACAAACCAAGAATTGGGAGGAAAAGTCCTTAGTTCCCTCTACAGAACCATGAGAGGGATGCTTCAACGTCACACTTATATTTTCGTTTTTATTTCACCACGCCTTAGTAGCCGTTTGGGTAAAAGTATACATTAATTATGCTAATGGTATAAGAATGAAAAATATATAATTTTAGATTAAATGTACCTACATTTGCGTGGAAAGAACGTGACAAACCATTTATAAAAAACAGCCCTCACCACATCTTACTGGGATTTGAACCCTTATCGTCCTATTAATGGCAATCCAGTCTAGTTTTAAAGGGGCGTGCTAGACCATGAGACTCCTATGAGGGTTCAACAAGCTATATTTTTTGTTCTAAACGCTCTCTGTATTCTATAAAATCGTTGTGTTTGTTGTTCGTCATCAAGAAGTAACTTTTGATGCGACTGAATAGAAGGGACAACTTTCTCTCTAGAAAAAAAACAACTCACAACAGCTTTGACCAAACTTGTCTGAAAAGTTCAACCCGTATCGGAATATTGTTGGTGTCCTTGCAATCAAGTTTCCACGGACTAGGTCACGTGCAGAGTAACTTTAAGGAGAGGATGGAATAATCAAGAGTTATATCATTCAAAACTTAACTAAATACTTAAAGCAACCTCCCTTTTTTTTCTTTTTTTTTTCAAAAAGTAAAACAAAGTTAGGAAAAAATTCATAACAAATGATTTATATTATTATTTCTCCCAATTTTATACCAAAACGTAAAACATAAGTAACGATTTGAATGCATGGATTTACTTCTAAAATTAAGTTTAACCCTAAAACCGTAGCGTGTCTGGTTACCGAATTAAACCATGTTAGATGCTCAATATGGCCGAAAACTTTATCGTTGGTTAAATTGAGGTGTTTTTTTTTTCACTTTATTAAATAGGGAAATTATTGCAATCATGACAATTTTTGACCTTGAGATTATAATGGACCTCAACATTTTATATATTTTTGGAAAATGAAACTTTATTTCAGCTGATTATATACGTATATAAATGGCGATGACATTATCAGGTGTGCTTCAGCTTTCCAAGAAAGCCAGATTCCATTTTAGCAACGTGACCTAATACCTGCTCAGGTTATACACATATGTACTAGTTAAACTAATGAGTTAGGGATGAGGAAGGTTGAATTTAGAGGAAATATACCTTCATTTACGTGAACGGAGAGAGGAAAACAATTTTTTTTTTAAATAAACCATCCTTAGTACACCCAACCTAGATTCGAATCCCGAATTCCTTGTCATCGGCGGTCTAGTTTGACACAATAGTGATACCTTAGACAACACGGCCACCAAGGCAGGTAAGAAAGCCATCTCTCATACTTAAAACCCACCTCGGTGGCCGCGTGGTCTAACGCGCTACTCTCGCAGTGGACTAGACTGCCGATAACGGGGAGATCGAGGTTCGAATCTTGGTCGGGTATACTAAGGGATTTTTTCCAAAATGATTTCCCACACTTCCTCTACGCAAATACAAGTACACTTCCCCCTTAAACCATTAGCGTAATTAGTACATAAGCGTATAAACCGAACGGGAAGTAAGACGCGGTGCATATATATATATATATATGATAATGTTGCTAGTCATAAGTCGAAGTACCACGAATCCGCGTAACTTGAATGTGTGTAAGTCGAGGACTTTCTGGTGTCGATCTGTACTGGACCGTTGCCCGCGTGTACGAGGTATTAGTGACATTCTGTCAATGTTTCGGGTGTTGTCTATCGGCCGAGGAACTGGGACACATTCCGGCCCTCTGTGCCCCCGAGCTGGTCCCCAGCAACGTAACAGGCTGCGGCGACGGGTTACGTCACCTGCCATTCAGTTCTCACCTACCTTAGGGGGGGAACCCCACTCCATTGGCGTAATACAGAGTTCACACATTTGGTTGCAGGAACTGAAATGACCAGGGTGGGGCTTTTAGCACCTTGTACGTTTTTAGGAGTAGCAACAAGCACTAGTATAATAGCTACAGTCCAATTTTCTTATAGAGGGCCTTTTAAAAAATACAAATATTTGGTCCATAAATTGACAACATTTTACTATATTATTTATGTTATTTTATAGGTATTTATACTATATATCAAAAGTGACAGTTGAATAACACATTATTAGGGATGTAGTGTCAAAAGAAAAGTATCAATACCATTCTCACTAAGAATCTCGGAAGGAAAGTATCGATATTGTAATCATTAAAAGTATCGGAAGGAAAGTATCGATACTGTACTTATTAAAAAGTTTTGGAAGAAATCTATCTTTACCGTACTCATTAAAAGTATCGGAAGAAAAGCATATATAACGCACTCATTAAAAATATTGTAAGAAGTGCACCTTATAGTTAGAGACATGCAAAAGGTGAGGTTATTTTTAGGGGGGAAATGGTGTTATTTTTCTCAAAAAGCGATAATGTTATAAGCTTAAAACGATGTTATTATTTAAGTAAATACGATTCGAATTAGTATTCGTTAAAAAAAAACTAGGATAAAACTGTCTAAATGTTTCGTTCATATTGTTTATTTAACAATTTTATTAACATATTCAAAGAAAAATCAAATATAAATAAACACAAAACATTTCACGCTTAGTAATATCAAACTCGATATATACTCGAAATATCATTACCTTCTAGTATTACAAATAGTAATGTCGAAATAATCGATTATCAATTTAGGCTTAGACCAAAATCCAAATAATAACACCAAAATATGTCATCATAGAAGACTAAACTACTATCAAATATGGAGAAGGGAATAAAAACTAGGAAGATATAATTTTGCCAAATATGACCGCTTGTAGCAAGGTCCATATACATCAATGTCCTTTCTTGGACCTTGCGTGAAATCTTTTAAAATCTGTAAACAAAGAATCGATCTATACAAATTTAGGTATCGTAATGTGTAAAAGTAGAAATCGTGATTTTTAATGCTAACCTCAGATAAAAAAAAGCTTAAATATCCTGAAAACATTCATTTTACCTGTGATCCAGTTATATCTATCTACCTATACCCTGATTTGGGTTGGAAGAACAGTAGAGAAAATCAAACCATATTTATTTGCGGCTAACAATGATAACATTTTCTTATATTATTTGTGTTGTTTGATAGGTATTGATAATATCTATCAAAAGTAACATCTGCAGATGACATGACTTTATGTATGAATATATTAACGTTGTTTTAGTAACTTTAGTAACTAACTTCTACTGTTCTTACCAAAATCATACTATACAACGTGTTTCTAAAACATTGCATCAAACTTTGGCAGGATACTCCTTGGGTGAAATTAGAATAATTCTCATAAGCAACCTAGGGTCCATCTTCAATATTAAGGGCGGTATACACCCCTAAAGACAGAGCTAAAAACGACTGTTGTGTGAAATATTATGAAAACTGCTTAGGGTATTACAACGAATCTTTGTATACTACTTATTGAAACCTTGATCATTAATAAACTAAATGTGCTGTTACCGTTACCCACCCCCATCATGTAAAAAAAGGGGGGTTGTAACACATTTTTTCTAAAATAAAATATGTCAGAGTAAGTATTACCAATTTTTACTTAAGATTACAAAACAGGGAATCAAAATTAACAAAAAAGGTGTCTTGGAGAAACTGTCTAGCTTTCCCCGTTTCTGAGATAATCACACAAGTTTGAGATCAGAGCCAAGTGCAAATGCCTGCCAGGTAGGCAGCCAGAATCGCAGTTTTATTTCGCAATGCAGTCATTTAACCATTTTTACCGGCACGTGTGACTATGTATCACGTACATTTGGTAAACAAGGCTGGTTTGTGTGTTATGATGGAGAAACTCTGATACTTTTCCTTCTTCATAAGCTCCGATGTGTTGCTATTTATTACATTAGTGAGTTATGCTTACACAGTTCACACTTGGGTGGGATTTTATTCATTACACTCACTGGAATATTGAAAGCTACATTAAGAAATACAAATTGTAGTTATTGCATGTTTTAGTTCCTAGCTTCAAAAGCAGATTCATAGCAAGTGTTCAAAATGGTGGCCCCTAACGTTATTGCAATAATTGAGGCGACGTATCAATGACTGGCGTACTCTTTCGAAAACACGTGGAGTTTCTTGAACCTTATCACATGCAGCAACTATCCTGGCTAACAGGTCTTCCTCAGATTCAACAGCTGTCTCGTACACCAAAGCTTTGACAAAGCCCCACAGAAAGAAGTCTAACGGATTTAGGTCAGGAGAGCGTGGTGGCCACGCAACAGGCCCACCTCTTCCTATCCATCGGGCAGGAAATGCAGTGTTGAGGTAGTCACGCACAGCTCTTGTGAAATGAGGTGGGGCACCGTCATGTTGTAGCCACATGCGTTGTCTAACGGAGAGCGGTACATTCTCGAGGAACTGTGGCAATGCAAATTTCAGAAATTGGTAGTAGATGTGGCCAGTCAAACGTCGTGGCATCAGGTAAGGGCCAATGAGATGGTTACCCACAATGCCTGCCCAGATGTTGACAGAAAATCTATGCTGGTTGCCCATGATGATAGTTGCATGAGGGTTCACGTCATTCCAAATGTGACTATTTGTACTATTAAAATAGCCGTCTCTGGTGAATGTTGCCTCATCGGAAAACAATATTATAGTGGAGAAATCAGGAACCACTCCGCACTGCTGCAGAAACCAGTCGGAGAATTCATGTCGAGGAGCATAATCTGCTGGCCCCAATGCCTGCACCTTGCGCATGTGGTACGGATGCAGCAGCTGATCATGCATGACACGCCATACTGTGGAATTGGACACATTCGTTTGATGCGCAATGGCACGTGTGCTTGTTGACGCGTTATCATCCACATAATTCAGTACCTCTTCTTCGACAATTGGAGTGCGAACATTCCTCGGGTGACCAGCTCCCCCTCGTAGCTGAAATGTACCTGTTTCACGAAGTCGCTGAGTGACATCGGTGAAGGTCCGGTGATAAGGTTGACGTCGCGCAGGATATCTATCGTGGTACAACCGTGCAGCTGCTCTTGCGTTTCCTCTAGCTTCACCGTACAGCATGACCATGTCTGTCATTTCTGCGTTTGTGTACTTTGCCATTTGACTAGTAATACGCGCAACATGCAGTGAAGTCGTGTGGACTGATGCAGTCTGCTCGTGGAGGGAGGGGAAGATAGTGATAATAAGAGTGGGGGAAAGGAGGGGGGTGAAGCAACACAGCTTTATTGGCTCCCTACCTGGCAGGAATTAACACTTGTCTTTGAAATTAAACATGCATGATTATCTCAGAAACGGGGAAAGCTAGACAGTTTCTCCAAGACACCTTTTTTGTTAATTTTGATTCCCTGTTTTGTAATCTTAAGTAAAAATTGGTAATACTTACTCTGACATATTTTATTTTAGAAAAAATGTGTTACAACCCCCCCTTTTTTACATGATGGGGGTGGGTAACGGTAACAGCACATTTAGTTTATTAATGATCAAGGTTTCAATAAGTAGTATACAAAGATTCGTTGTAATACCCTAAGCAGTTTTCATAATATTTCACATAACAGTCGTTTTTAGCTCTGTCTTTAGGGGTGTATACCGTCCTTAATATTGAAGATGGACCCTAGGTTGCTTATGAGAATTATTCTAATTTCACCCAAGGAGTATCCTGCCAAAGTTTGATGCAATGTTTTAGAAACACGTTGTATAAAATAAGTAAAAATTGATAATATTAGTATAAATGGCAGGCCTGGTATTGTGCTATCACCAGTGTTACCGCGCTGAAAATTATGTTTCATGATGTGGTATTTGCTAAATTACAAAGAAATTGTTTTTTTTTTTTTCAAAAAAAAGCTTTAGTTCGTGTTATTCGTGTGAAAACAGTATAATTCTTGTAAAAATTCGTTTCATTGCAAATACAAATTTTGCATGGCCCTACTTATAGGAAATAGTAAAAGTTAAGACTTAGATATTATATTTATAATTAAAGATTAATGAGATGTAAGGGTTCAAATTGGTGGACAATTAAATATATTGTGATAATTGAACTATGTTAAACTTTATGAAAAGTTAAGTTACTTGGTATACATATTAATTACAACATGTACTATAATATGAGTCAAATGGGGTAAGCTAACAACATAACATACACATTATTAATTGACAATAATTTATAAGTGAAACTATAATCAATTATAATAAAAACAATTAGTTTACTAAAGTAGTTAAAATATAGTGTAGAAGTGTGAGTCAATTGAAAATGAACAAATTGAATTATACTATGCACTAGTATTGACCAATTGTTTTGAATGAAAGTAACAAACTGAACACATAATACATCAAAAGATTAAGTTTAAAAAAAGTTAAAATATAGAACAAATTTAAAACAAAAGTTAAGATGAGTTACATAAAATTGATGCGTGGTTTAAATTGAAACCATTATTGCTTAAGAGATTTTCAGAAAGCAAGCTCAGTTTTATCGGTTATCTAAGTCTTATCTGGAAAAATTTGTCCCTCTACTCCTTTTTCAGTGTTCCCGTATTGCTGTTAGTTACTGGAACTCTATTTGTTTTCTTAAATGTCTTACTTAAAGGCCCTAGATACCGTACTCATTAAAAGTATCGGAAGAAAAGTATCGATGAAAGAAAAGTATCGGTATCCAAATTTTAATCATGGAAACATCTTATTTTTTAATCTAGTAATAAAAATACATCTCTTGTATTATATTAATATTTTCAAATTTATTAAATCGTTAACAGTTATAACGAAACTAACTATATTATACCTATATAGTCTGTGAACAAGCATTTTCAAGTCTTGTAGCGATCAAGATCCTCAGAATGATTCCGTTGTACTCAGCCCATAAACAGTCTACATAGACCTCAACTCGGCTCGGTAGCCGCATGCTCTAACGCACCACTCTCGTGTTAGCCTAGGCTGTCAGTGACGGGGTGATCGAGGTTCGAATCTTGGTCAGGTGTATTGATTATGTTTTTTCCAAAATGGTTTTCCAATCTCCCTTCATACAAATGTGGGTACACCTCCTTGAAATACAACCTTCATAATTCCTAAAACTTTTAGCGTGGTTAGTACATAAACGTATATCCCGAATGGGTAGTAAAACGTGGTGCTAAAAAAAACCACTTAAACTCGAAGAGCTCATCTACAAAATGGAGTAGAAAAAAACTGTTTTGTCACCAATTTTTTCACGAGAGAATATTGTGTAATTTTCTATTTGTAAGAGTAAAAAGAAACTGAAATTGATTCAATTTAGTTGATAGCATTTATCGATACATAATACAAACTAAAAGGAACTATCTCCAAGAATGAAACAACATTATAGTAGCCACTGAAATAATATTTTTAGCCACATACCGAATATTTTAACAAAGATATGCTTTCATTGAAAGTTTTTTTTACATTTTTATTGGTTATAAAGTCATTGAAATAAGTGCTTTCGTTATTTTAACTAACTCGATTAAATTAATTTAATAAAAATTAATTAATTTTAGCACCGCGTCTTACTACCCGTTCGGGTTATACGCTTAAGTACTAATTACACTAATGGATTAGGAATTGGGAAGGTTGAATTTAGAGGAAGTTAACCCACATTTGCGTGG
>CABFWB010003473.1:14853-56968 GCA_902151455.1 Timema bartmani | reverse complement strand
CCCCCCCCCCCCCCACAAAATGACAGCTATTGTGTTTTTGTCCCAAACTCCTTCAAATCCTTCTAGTATTATTAAATTGTACGTGGGGTGACAAAATGTTAGGTATCAACTGTCTGTATCTCTCTATTTAAGAGATAATTATCTGCACCACCATGTACGAGCTACAAGGCCTTAAACAGGCATGCCCAACCTTCCCCTGACTGATATTCTTAGGGAGCGGGTCAGTGGCCAATCATGCAATTCATAGGACCTACTGGCCAAATCTAATGCACACAAGAATGACTGGATGAATAATTGTTTATTTTTAACAAATACATCCATACAAGTAACACTAAACAAATAATTAAACTGAAAGAAAACTTACAAAAAAGTAAACAGCTCTATGGGAAAGTTGGTAATATGTTGATACTTGCGGCCACCGATGCGGATACTATTTAACTCAACTTATCTATCTTTTTTAATATTTATTTCCCATAAATTGGAATCTATTAACTAAAATCAATGAAAAATATGTTATAAGTGTATTTATTTCTAGAAATCAACAGTAGATATTATCTAGTGAGGTACTTGTTTAAAATAAACTCAATTAATTAGACTACTTTTCCATTTAAAAGTAAGATTTATTTACTGTTAAAGTTTAGACTACGTCAATGGGGTCTTTGTAATATGGCCAAAAGGAGTCCATCCCTATGCAGAGTTTCGAATCAAGCCATTTGCAATTATCTACGCCAATACATACCTTGAGGCTGTAGAAACTATCTATGTACTCCGTGTAATAAGCAGGCGCATTTACAGACAACGTTTCATATAAAGAGCCTTATCTCACAGATAAAAAAAAAGTTACTAGAACTAATTTCACATATTTATACTTCAAGTCATGTGATCTTACACTGTCATTTAAAAAAAATGTAATCAATAAGTTTTAAATAGCACTAATGAAACAGTAAAACGCTATCAATTTTGGTCAGAAGAATTTTTTTACACATATATAGTTTTTAAAAGGTTATTACTATGAAAATTTTTACTGTATTTTGTGATTTCTATTTGCCATAGTAGTGGTGATAACCGACAGATATCAAAAGCTACCAGTTCTATTTTCAATAATCCATTCACCAAACAATGATCTGCAAGACGATAATATATTGATCTATTGTTAATTTTACCAGTCAGAACTTTCACAGTAAACCATTTGTTTTTAATTGTATTCTTCTTTTAACCGATTTTACACCTTTTGCTATCCATCAGTTACCCCACCTCCTATGGCAAATAGACTCTATGTATCTGACACATGCAACATTTACTAAAACTTTGCGTATAACCCAAACGGGTAGTAAGACTCGGTGCTAATAATATTAGTAATAATAATACTAGAACTTATTTCATAACGTTAAAACATAATTTCTATAGTTATTACTTTTAATCTTAATTAAAAAATGTGTTGTCAGTATTTTAAACGATTTTTTTTTATCTAAGCCTACCATTGTGATACGATTCCACTATAATGCTCGTTTTTCCATTACCATTCCAAACAAGAACAAACTTTCGAAAGTATTGAAAGGAAATGACGGACATATTGAGTCGCAGCCAAATAAAGAAAACATTTTGTTTTAGGTATTCAACGAGGCACTTTCTAAACAGAGTGTTTGGCCTTTATCAATATGTGACCTACAAAATAGCTTAACATGGGATAACGCATCTTCAAGACATTTACACATTGTGACATTTTTACATTCTACCTCAAAACAAATGCGGATCGATTTTCTATTAATTCTACCATCTTAATCCATGTCCCAATAGAGTTTTTTTTGGCACCACGCCTTACTACCTGTTCAGGTTGTATACACATTAGTGTAATTAAACTGAATATAGCCTAAAACTATATTACAAACAACTCGAGAAAAATATGAAAAATCAATGTGAGTTTATGCACCAATTTTAAATTATACCAAAGACAACAAAGGCAGCAAGAACAGAATGTAACACAGTTCTCATGTAGGGTAGTTCTACAGTCTTCAGTGGAGTATAAAACCAAGAGCAGCCAAAACAGGACGTAGCACAGTTATTCTGTAGGGTAGTTCTACAGTGTCCAGTCGAGTATAAAACCAGGAGCAGTTAGAACAGGGTGTAGCGCAGTTATTCTGTAGGGTAGTTCTACAGTGTCCAGTCAAATATAAAACCAGAATCAGTTAGAACAGGGTGTAGCACAGTTATTCTGTAGGGTAGTTCTACAGTGTCCAGTCGAGTATAAAACAAGGATCAGTTAGAACAGGGTGTAGCACAGTTATTCTGTAGGGTAGTTCTACAGTGTCCAGTCGAGTTTAAAACCAGGAGCAGTTAGAACAGGGTATAGCGCAGTTACTCTGTAGTGTAGTTCTACAGAATTCAGTCGAGTATAAAACCAGGAGTAGTTAGAACAGGGTGTAGCACATTTATTCTGTAGTGTAGTTATACAGTGTTCAGTCGAGTATAAAACCAGGAGCAGTTAGAACAGGGTGTAGCGCAGTTATTCTGTAGTGTAGTTCTACAGTGTTCAGTCGAGTATAAAACCATGGATCAGTTAGAACAGGGTGTAGCACATTTATTCTGTAGTGTAGTTCTACAGTGTCCAGTCGAGTATAAAACCAGGAGCACTTAGTACAGGGTGTAGCACATTTATTATGTAGGGTAGTTCTACAGAGTCCAGTCGAGTATAAAACCAGGAGCAGTTGGAACAGGGTGTAGCGCAGTTATTCTGTAGGGTAGCTCTACAGTGTACAGTCAAATATAAAACCAGAATCAGTTAGAACAGGGTGTTAGCACAGTTATTCTGTAGGGTAGTTCTACAGTGTCCAGTCGAGTATAAAACAAGGATCAGTTAGAACAGGGTGTAGCACATTTATTCTTTAGGGTAGTTCTACAGTGTTCAGTCGAGTATAAAACAAGGATCAGTTAGAACAGGGTGTAGCACATTTATTCTGTAGGGTAGTTCTACAGTGTTCAGTCGAGTATAAAACCAGGAGCAGTTAGAACAGAGCGTAGCAGAGTAGTTCTGTAGGGTAGTTCTACGGTGTTCAGTCGAGTATAAAACCAGGAGCAGTTAGAACAGAGCGTAGCAGAGTTGTTCTGTAGGGTAGTTCTACGGTGTTCAGTCGAGTATAAGACCAGCAGTGGCTGGAACAGGATGTCAGACACGTTTTAGCACGGGACATCCCTCCAGTCTGAAGGGGATGACATTATTTCAATGTTTTATTGATCTTGCCTAGGTCGATGACTGATGTTTGATATATCTGTTCTATGCTTGTATTCATGCTCTCATTTTATTTGTGTTTAATGGTTGTTTAATTATTGGTTTTTGCTAATGTCATTGGTTGATTATTTTGTTAACTTAGTGACATTTATGTTTCTTACTTTATTAATTATACCTATTTATGCTTATTTGGGTTTATTTATGTTGATTGATGTCAATTTACAATAAATTTCTGTGTCCACTTAATTCACAAAAATAACAGTTATTATTGGTATTTCGCAAAATATTTTTACTTGATTACTCCCATATTTCGAATATGGCGTTATATTGATGTGCCGTACATCAACAGTGGTATTTTTATTTCACTCATATCTTGCATTATCAATAATACTAAAATATATATTCTTTACTTTACCAAACATTATTGTTTATACACTGATTTTGTATGATGCGATTTCTGAAGTACTAATATAACTTTATGTTTATAGCCTACACAATACAAATTTGAGATTCTAGATTTACTACTTCGGGTAAAATCAGTGGAGTTTGGTAATATTAGTGGCAAATACATCACATCAACAGAATTTTCTTCAAATTAGCTTGGAGTAATTAACATAAATGGGCAAGTAGGCTAAAGCTATGCAACCATTTCAAATAAAATATTGTTCCATATTTAATATGATTAAATTTTATTTTATTAATACGAGATAACCACTTGGTATCCACAAATAAAGGCCTCTTCAAAAGACATTACAAACAGCAGGGATTGGCGAAGTTTTGGGGCTCAATCGACTTTTACATTAATTTATCAAAGGTCCCGCGATTATCTTTCGTTTCTCCAATCTAATTTTAATTCTTTTTTTCTATACATCTCATATTTATTCCTTATATTCAATATTTCCTCCAATATTCCCCACCTTTATTTAAAATACATAAAATATAATCATTTTAGCCTAAAAGGTAGCAGTCTTACCTTGACGGATTACACTATGGCCCTAATTTTACAGTGAAATAATACAAGGTAAGCTTGCCTTTTAGTGACGATGTAGTTCTATTCTACACGATCGACTGATTGCCGACCCCTGACGTACATAGATGCGAGCGAGATGTTTGGTGCGTGCCCCCTGTTGAGTTTGTGAAATACAAAAGAGATTTTTATCCCTAACATGTGATGGCATACGTGGCCCTACTCGATTGTTCCCTTTTGAAACAAGTGAAGATGGACATAGATTTATTAATATTATTATTATTAGTCTATTATCTGATATAAGAAGAAAATTCTGATGAAGAAACTTTGTGAATAAAAGTGGGTTCAAAACCATCCCTTAGTTAATTAATTAAAAATTATTTTTATTTTTTATTTAATCAATTTAAATTTATGAAAAATTACACCTGGACACGTCAATTAAACACTGTTCGTTCGGCTTAGCGCACCATCGCGAGCTATCAGACATCGCCGCCAGTTATTCTTCCCTCATAGTTTAAGACATCCGTTGCACGTAATGGAAGCGTAAAGCCCTCCCGAGTCGAAGATGGCTGCGTTATCTGATAAGCTCGTGATCTTAATTGATCATACATTTGTAACCGACGATTTTCACACGTCCACCACAGACTCTGCCTTAAAATATGAGTGAAGAATGATACTTTACACAGGACGACTTCTGGATAGCTCTGTGGTTAGGGCATTGCCGTGCCAAGCCAAAGGTTACGGGTTTGATTCTCGTGTCCAGGTGTCATTTTTCAATTTAAAGAATATATATTAATGTTGTTATTTTATAGATAATGATAATATCTATCAAAAGTGACGGCTGCAGATCAAATTAATTTACTTTTTTTTTTTNTTTTGGAAAAAACCCACCCTCGGTACACTCGACCGAGATTCAAACCTCTATCTCCCCGTCATCGGCAGCCTAGTCTAGTCTACTGTGAGGGTAGCGCGTTAGACCACTCGGCCACTGAAGTGTACGTATTAATACATGAAAGTATGTCTAGTTAATTTTCTAGCTGTCGGATAAGGTCCTTCCTGTGAAAATTGTAGTGTAGAAGTAAGAGGGAAATAAGTGAATAACAACACCTGGACGAACAAAACAAGGTGGAATACTCCAAGCAGCGGCTGCCGTTGAAGGACCATAACTCAACACGGCTGGATTTAAAACTGTCTGGGAGAGATTTCTCCTTAAGTCGTGGTAGTCAGGAGTAGAGGGAGGGGGGAGGAAGACAAAACCATGATAGATGTAGTTTTATTCATTTGAAAAAAAAAAGGTGGTGGCATAAGGGGTGGGGGGAAGCACCGATGACGTCACGTGCGTATAAAACAGTGGAACAACGGCGCGCGCCCTTCCAGTTGTAACAAATAACTTACCTTGCCAACCAAGTGTATTCGAAACAGAATTCGTGTCTCTTTTAAATACGGATTAGTTTTGTTGTTCCCTCTTCTAATTTTTTTTTAAAAAGAAGAGGCGTGGGCGGTCTGTGAAGCGTGTAAAGAGAAGAAGAAAAAGTTTGACCTACAAAAAAATAAATAAAAAATAAAGATGCGACTTGCTATTACGTGAGTATTACAATCATCTCGATTTTTAATTGTAATTTCATTTGGGTACAGGCTTAAAAAATATGTGTCACTTGCTAACTGAATGTTTAGTTGGTGAACTGCAGCCGGTAAATAAATGTATTTCGTCACAGCTAATTCAGCTTGAAGAGTAATAGTGTTTTTTACGTTGACATTAACAAATATTCATAGTTAAAGAATATTGAAACAAACAAATATTTCTTTTAGTTACAATTAAAAATGATATTACAAAATTAATTGAAGAGTGTACTCTAATATAATACATAATAAATCAATTTAGAATATTAAAATGTTTTTAATTTGATATTTTTTTGATAAAACATAGTTTTCAAAATAATATTTTCACCAAACAATAACTTAAAATGGTTTTATTAGGTCTTCGCGATTTTTTTTTTCCAATTTATATACTATGTGATTTTGGTTTAGCATATATTTTGAAATTCCTAATTATAATATACCAGCAGAAGTACACAATGAATTGCGTGGTTACCCTGGGCAATGCTTTACTTTGCTTAGAATAGACAGAAAAATACTTTTAATTTTATGTTTTCCAACCCAGTTTTTCAATTAATTTACAAAAATAAAATCAAAATTTTAAAATTCCAGCTTCTAAGTGCACATGTTTGTACATAGGGGCTACTAGTTTTTAAATTTCAGGTTTTTGTGTAGGATAGATATCGCGTAACGCTCATGACAAATAAACAAATTTTTCATTTTATTAATATAAAATAAGCTGATTATCTAAATTATGATAGGAAATGATGTAGATAATAGAATTAAAAAATATTTCTAGAAATAAATTAACCGCTATTAATTATACTAGAAAAATAAATTCTGGCTATAATACCACTTTTACGTCAAACATAGTTTGTGAAAGAGGAATGAAGAGCGCATGTATAAATACATTTATTGTATTATTTATCTTTTTATCTTTAAACACAGCACTTCTTTTTTAATAATTCAAATAAAAAAAACATGTTTATGTTAGAAAAATCACATATTTTTTCACTCAATGCAGCAAGCTAAAAAAATCACAAAATTGTTGGAAGCATAAATTTTCTAAAATAAATCCTTACTTTTTTTTAACTAAAAAAATCATAAGTCAAGATTTACTTACCTCAATCATTAATTAATTTGAGTAAATACTGAAGTAGTATAGAACATTGTTGACTGTAGAATTTAGGTTTCTGAAATTCTAATTTGCAAAGGAGTTAATATGTATAAGTAATATGTTAAAGTTTTTTTTAAATTTAATTTATATCTGACTAGTATTTAGAGAAATTTATGGTTAAGTTTGATTTTATGGTTTGTAAGGTTATTTTTTATATAATTATAGGTTTATAAAAATGTTTATAAATTAAAAACAAAAGTCTTGTTATGTGTGTTGTGAATCATCTGATAACTAGCAATATCAAAATAACTAATATTATTTCAGTATCAATATTTTTATCTTATAAAATGAAAAACATCGAGAAAGTAAAGACGTGGTATATATTAGAGTTTAGGTCGATATAGCTATTTAATCATAACATTGAAACTAAAAAATATCAATGTGGTGACATATAAATAACGAGATCATAAAACTTTATCGTGAGGTAGATTTAAAAATTCTAAGTCACCTGCTTTGGTGGTCGAGAGGTCTATGGCGTCACTCTCGCAATAGACTAGACTACTGATGTGATGACGTGGAGATCAAGGTTCCATTCCGACTGAGTGTGGTTTTTTCCTAAATGGTTTTCCACTCTATCTCCACGTAGATGCAGATACACTTCCTCTAAATTATACCTTCATAATCACTAACACATTAGTAGAATAATTAGTGCATAGGAGTAAAGCCAGAACGGTTAGTAATAAGTGGTTCTATACATTAAAACAACTTTATTACCAAAATAAAAGAAGCAATTACAAAATAAAACCTGTTAATTCCTTTATATTAATTTTTCTATACATTCTGGAAATCAAAGATAAAAGGGAGCTACACCTCTTTATACTAGCAATGAGAATAAAGGGTTGGTATAAAATTGAAAATTACGAGTTTAATAATTAATTATTAATAACTGGCAGAAGTACCCGGCGTTACTCTGACAATGCATTTCTTTGCTTCAAACGGACAGGAAAAAAACTCTTTATTTTATATCTTTTGACTCAGTTTATAATAAATTTAAAAAATCTAGTTTAAAATTTCAAATTCCAGCTTCTAGGTGCACATGTTCGTATACAGGGACTACTAATTTTAAAATTTTAAATCTCTGCATTTGGTAGATATCATGCAGTGATCATGAGAGACAAACTCTTTATTATATATATATATCGAAATCTAGAATAATTATGGTGATAGCTTAGATTAAAAAATATTTTAATGCATATTCCGAAGACAATAAATTATTTGTATTAAAAATTAAAGGGTTAAAGATATAAATTAAAGTGGGATGGAAGGGGACGCGAGAAAAGACCAGTGTTTTTGTAGTTTTTACGGCAAAACTTTTTTTTTGGTCAAAATAAATAAAATATTACTCTATTAGAAACCTAAAGTTTAATTTTCTTCACATGTTGATATCAACAGTTGTTGAATACCTGTCATGAGCATAGAGGCATTGGATGAGATAAATTTTAAATGAAGAGAAAAAATTGTCGTTAAATCCCAGGGCACTATTGACAGATATTAAAGAAATGTTGATATCACCATATGAAGAAAATTAAGCTTTATCTTTGTACTGGAGTAATAATTGATTTATTTTGACTCCCAAAAAATGTTTTGCTATAAAAACTACAAAAACTCTTATCCTTTTTTCGCTTCCCTTACATCCTCACTTTTACGATGTCATGTGATCTGCAGCTACTACTTTTTATAGATATTATCAATATCCAAGGCCGTAGCCAGCCAATAATTTCAGGGGAGGTTTGGTGGGCACATCCCCCAATTGCCAGAAACTAGAAAATATTATAAATGATAAAAACCTCTAGAAGCTCTCTAAAATATTTTTTTGGCAACATAGCTCCCTAATTTCCAAAGGCTAGGAAATATTCTAAATATTAAACACCTCTAGAAGTTCTCTGAAGTGCGTTTTATGGTAACACAGCCCCCTAATTTGTATTTGTGGCTTAATTTTGATATTGTTTGTACCATAAAAACGCCATATATAATTTGTTCATAAAATTTCGAGTGGGTTTGAACCCCCAAACCCCCCTGGCTACGGCCTTGTCAATATCTATAAAATATCACATGTGTAAAATATCAATTTTGGCTGAAAAAATATGTATTTTTAAAAAGTCCTTTATATGAAAATTGAACTGTATTTAGCAAATACAGTAGCAACGGGTTTCAGTATTTCTTAGTTTTTTCTTATCTAACTTGTTTAAACATTATTTTGATGTAGGTTTAAAGACTGATAAAGCTCGTTACTAAAATAATAACAAAGTTTATTTTTCAAACGACCAAGTCTTTAAAATAATAAGAAATTACCGAGATTATATTTTTTCTTAGAAAACATGAACATCCGTATTTTCTTTAATCCAAACACTCTTTAAATCTTAGGATGTACTATTCCAAACACTTCTTCATAGTATATTTTCTTTATATTTTAAATCCTAAGTTATTCCAAGAACTGTTGAAAAGGCGTCCCCTAGTTGTTCATAAACGCCCAGTCATCAATTTCACCTTCATGATCAGGAGATTGGCAACGGAACCGGGTTTGAAACCCACTTTCTCAACCCTCTTGATGATTATCTCTGTATGCTCCGCTCCGATAAAATCTAGACCTTCTCCATACGCTACGGATGCTCGAGTCTGTGTCGTGTTCGTTTAACCGGTGCCTTGGGGTCACGCGCTTGAGAGCTAACAATTATTTACTGAAGTGGGATTGAAGGGAACGTGGGTTAGGGTCCATATTTTTGCAATTTGTATCACAAAAATTTTTTTTGGGCTGAACAAAATATTTCTCCAATAGATACATCTAGTTAAATTTGATTCCCATAATAGTGTTAGCAATTTTTGAATATTGGTCATGGACATTGTTGGAAATTGATTATGACCCTTTTTTAGCACCACATCTTACTACCTTTTCAGGTTAGACGTTTATGTACACATTAAGCTAATGGTTTTAGGGATTAGAAAGGTCATATTAAGTGGTAGTGTACCCGCATTTGCGTGGAGAAAGAGAGAGTGTAAACCCATTTTGGAAAAACCACCCTGAGTACACCCGACCGAGATTCGAACCACAAGCTCCCCGACATCGGTGGACTAGTCCATTGCAAAAGTAGTGCCTTAAACCATGTGGCCACCGAAGCGGGCTATTTTTATTTAAAAATTACTGTATCTTATAAAATGAAACTGTGCGCATGACAGATATTCTGCAACTGTTGTTAGTACTATGTGTAGAAAATTAGCCTCAACATATCTATTTTGAAAAAAATAAAAAGTGTTTCCAAGAAATACAACCTTAGTTCAGCTTCTTTTACATCTCACAGCCTATCCACCGGGATAGAGAATAAATACACCACTTCGCTAGAGTCTTAAACATCAAAGTAGCGTATTTATCATCACTATTCACTCGTAAACAGTGAAGTTGGGAAGTGGGAGAAAGTTCTTTCTTTTCTAGACGTGGTAAAATGGTTTCACTTATCTTTATTTCACTGTATTATAATGATGAGATGAGTGAGATGAGTTCTTAATTAAAAAATAAATTGGTAGAACAGGAAGGATTTGTCAATTGGAAAAGTTTTTTAAGAATATTTTTTATTTGATTAATTTTAGGTATTTAATAATAATTTCATAATGACATATATATATATATATAGGTATACTGTATATATATATATGTTTATATTAACGCCCATGCCGGTGAGCATTCGGAATATTCTCACAGTCTGGTTTTCCGATGACGGCGAGGTTGTGGTTCAAAAACTGCCCAGGTGTAACAAAGAGGTGGCATTTCCTAAACGATTTACCGATACCCCTTCCCACAAATTCGGCCACATTTTACCTTCCCCATTACTACCCGATTCTTGTTTTGGTACACCGCATCTTACTACCCATCCATACTATCTGCATACTTACACTATTGGGGTAGGGACGGGGAAGAATGAATTGAGAAGAAATTTGCGTGGATTAAAAGTGTGAAACCGTTTAAGAAAAGAAAAAATACGCCCTTAGTATACTTCAATTTGGATTCGAAACCCAAACTCTTAGCTATCGTAAAACAAGAGATAATGTACCCGCAATTGCGTTGAAGGAAAGTGGGGAACAGTGTAAGAGAAATGTTTCCACAGAACGCTAGGACTGGATTAGAAACCCAGCCCTCCAGTCACCGGCAAACTAGACCAGACTAAAAGAACGCGTGTATTACAGATTTCCCTCTTCCTCGCCTGCCCCTCTGCTGCGCCTGCCCTGCATCCAACGTGTGGTGGGCTTAACGCCTTAGTCCATGTGCCCCACCAATGTGGGTCTACATAATTTCCTTACAAATCGTCTGTTGATGCTAAGAAGCTGCATTCTGTGTCACTTTGCACCACCTCGTCAGGTAGCGTGAATTATTGTTGTGTAACCTGAGAGTGTATGGTAGATAGGTTACATGACAGGCTCACAGTTTGTGCAACGGATTCTAAAAACTAGTAGCGGCTTGCTTTCACATCGTGGGCAGGTGTTTGACGTGGACGGCAACATTTGTAATATGCTCTATTACAGGCTATGTATGGGTAATATGGATAAATAATGAGTTAAATAGACGCAGATAAACTAGATCCCATATGGGCCTATCATATAATTATGAATCATTTATTTTGAAAATACCATTTTTCCACATTTTTATAGGGGAAACAAAAAAAAAATGTTGAAAATACCATAACTTTGGAAATATGGCATTTTTGAAAGGAATGGTCAAGTAATTATATAATAAATGGAAGTCTCGTTAAAGTGGCAATTTATTATGGAATATGCGCCTTTTAGGTCCACAATAGTATTCAGAAATAATAAAAAAGTAGGGATATGGCCTTTTAAAAATGAGAGATTCATATAGTTTGTTTTTTTGAAGTATTTAACGTGCACTTTCTGAACCAACTGATTATATCAGCCCATAATAATTTCTATGAGCGAGAGCTAAAAGGCCTACCAATAATTTTCCATGAAAGGTATTTTCCCATAACTTCCATGGTTCTTTTACACGCCACAATTGACATGGGACTGACTGCTTTACTTTCCTCCGAAGGAAGTTGTGCTACTGATTTGTACAGCTCTAGAAAAATCCGTTGATCCCAGCTGGGTCTGAACACACAATCATCTGGACCTGAGACGAGCACTTTATCCCAAGACCCCCCCGAGGTCGACAATTCATATAGTGTTACCACACAGTGCCGAGACAAAATATCACAAATTTGGCGTATCTAGAAAATCAAACATGATACAGACTATCGTAATGTTTTCTCACTTGAAGCGAAACAAAACATCACTTCACGATATAATCTCATATAAATAAACTTTTTTTTTAAAAAAATACACACTTTTTTTTGCGATCAACAGGATAACATTTTACTGTATTATTAGTGATATTTGGTGACCTGGTGGTCTAGGGGTAAGGTGTCGGACTTCTGTGCTGAGGGTCCGGGGCTCAATCCTCGGTCCCGGCACAGATTTATCTAATTGCCAAACCCTTCCTTCACCTCTGACAAGATGTGTATTAATCACAACTTGTGAATGTGAGGAATGCCAGGCCTCCACCGTGGTTCGGATACCACGTTAAACTGTAGGTCCTCCATTTCATGTCACCATCACCCTACCATTGCACATTAGCGTAAGTGCGTGTAACCCGAACGGGTAGTAAGACGCGGTAATAATAATAATAATAATAATAATAATAATAATAATAATAATAATAATAATAATAATAATAATAATAATAATAATAATTAGTGATATTTAATAGGTACCCATTGATAATATTTATCACCCGCTTCAGTGACCGAATGGTCTAAGGCGTCACTCTCGTGTTAGACTAGTCTGCTGAAGACGGGGAGATCAAGGTTCGAATATTGGTTGGGTCTATTGAGGCTGGTTTTTCCTAAATGATTTCCCACTCTCCTTCCACGCAAATGTGGGTATATTACCTCTGAAATGCTTCCTTCCTCATCTCTATCCCATTGGAGTAATTATCATATATGTGAATAACATGAACATATAGTGAAAGGCGGTGATAATAAATACATATTAAAAGTGACAGCCACAGGTAACATGTATTGACGTATTACTATGTGAAAAAAGATCCTGTAAATTTTCTAGCTGTCAAATAATGTTGTTCTTCTGAAAATGTCACCGTGTTCGTATTAGTTCGGGCTTCACGTCTTATTAACCAACCGGGCTATCCTAGTGCATTAATGGGGTAGAGATGAGAAAGGTAAAATTTAAGAGGAAATGAGTTCACATTCGTGGTGAGTGAGAGTGAGAAACCGTTAAGGGATAAGCCTCAATACACCCAGCCGGGGTTTAAATCCCGACCGTCTCGTCACTATAATATCAGACAATAATAGACTGACGCCTTTGTCTGCGTGTCCATTACCCGTATTAGTTTCAAATTAGCACTCTCGATGGTAACAAAGGCCACTTCATAAAGTCATGTTTAAATCTACTTTCTAACGAAACATTAGATAAAATATAATTGAAATATGCAAATAAGAACAACTTAAATATTTTTAACTGACGATATAATCTTTATTTTTTAATTGATACTTTTAATATAAGGCCTGCTGGTAGCTTACGCCAAGGGGTCAGGGACGAGGAGGGTGGAAAACGACCCTCCAATCTTCACCAGGACAACCGACTAAGAGTCATACTCGAGTCCCTGTCTGTGTAAGTCACACCCGTCTTTCACGCCGACGCTGAGCTTACGTCTGATTTTGGTAGGAAGAACAGTAGAAACTTTCTGGAAAAGTTACTAGATTGCTAGAATGTTTCCCTACGCCAAAACATATGATTTGATAGGCCATGTTTAACAGATGTCACTTTTGACAAGCAAAGTTTTGAAACCAAGAACACAAGAAAAATTATAATAATAAAAATAAGTGACCATTTTAATTAAAAAATATGTTTTTAAAAATAATACTAAAAAAATCTTAGTCTCAGCTGATAACACCAATACCCAAAGCCAATAGTGTTCATTCGCTGGGGTATAAAAAATAAAAAAGTCTTATTTGAAACAAATATTTTGTTTGACTTTTTTTTTATAAGGTTTACAAAATAATAATTTGTTTTGAAGTTTATAATGATTGGCTCTAATACGATAACCGTGGAACTATATAATATTTAATTTATAGATATTAGCACTATTGTAGCTCATGTTGCCACAATGGCAAAAATGAAAATATCTCAATTGGAATAATATTTAGAGTCAGTTTAGTTAATGATGTAAAGACAAATTACTAAGTAATCCATAAGAAGTACTATTAGAAGTTTAAGATAACTTTTTAGATGAAATATTAAATCAATCATATAAATCATATTTTTGTAATGTCAAATTTTAGTAACTTCCCACCAATGTTGGTGAATTCTACTGTTCTTCTTATAAAAATTGGACTTTAGCTCTAAAGGCCGGACTATTATTGAGACGACATTTAACCTCCACGCCAACAATCACAGTATTTGAAAACATTCGTCTCTTGGTTGTGAAACTTCCCAAGTGTTTTTCGAATTCCCGCTCTGGCCCGTCCTTTTGACGACGTAGAACCGGATCGGATCTCGCCGGCGGCTCCCTCTGCCTTTGTTTACTGAAATAATGCACTCATTAGGTTAACATATCAAACAGTACGTGATCCAAGTCTTACCACCCATCTAGGATATAAATTATTTATAGTTTATACTTAACTTTACATCAATTACTCTTTCCAACCTGTGGTATGGGTCAGTTCTTATTCAAGCCAGATATATCCTACACTACCGGTTTGCTAGGCCTTAATAGGCCTTATAATCTAGCTTAGGACTAGGACAGGCTCAATATCCATTCTCCGTCCATTAAACTATCAATGTAAAAGTATAAACCCACATTTTACCAATGAGAAATTTTCCATCCATGCCGGGAAACGAACCTGGAACACTTAGCTCAGTAGACAAACATTCTACTGACTGAGCGAAGGTGTCAGATCTATAGTTTATACTAAGGAAAGTAAATGTAAGAAAATGTGTACCTTGAATTTACGTGGATTAAATGGTAAGTAGTAAATCCATTAGGAATAACAGCCTTCATTCCAAATGGGCCACATTCTAACCCTGTACTGCCCATATGGGCATATCAGACAAGATGAGCCCATCCTCTCTGTCCACGTGCCCACCTTGGTAAATTTAATTATTCCCTTATGGGAGTCGCCGAATTGTGTAAAATTTTAACGTTAGTGGCAAACAAATCGGCAAGGCAAATTAATTCCTTTCGGGATGACCTTTCCAATGTATTAATCAGAAGCTCTAACCTTGTTATGATTTAGCCTTGTTTATCTTAATGGGCGTAAAAACTGTCGCAGGGTCATCTTGTAACATTTACAAACTCCGTCCGTCCTCTGAATAGACTAACTTCCTGAGATACCTCGTATATCTTTATTATTTCATCAGCCACTCACACACTTTGCATCATTCTTCTCAAATCTTACTTTTACTATCTATCTTTTACTGTTGATGGAGCTCGTTCCTGGAATTATATTGATCTAAATATTAAAACTGCTTCCACTATAAAATATTTTCAGCACAAGCTTCCTCAACGTCTGCCAGCAGAGTCTTGATATGCAATGTCCATAGACAACATTTACACGTGATGATATTGGAGTTTGAGACGCTACGAGACGTCAAAATTGCCCCTGTATACACCTCGAGGTTAGGCAACACATCAATCTTCAGCACATAAAAAGTGGAGTGTGGACTAGTAACAGGCATTTAATTGCTTGAAAAAAGGTACCCATGGCAATTTTTTATTAGCACCTCGTCTTACTATCCGTTCGAATTTTACGCTTATGTACTAATTACACTCGTGGTTTTAAGGATTATGAAGACTATATTTAGAGGAAGTGTACCCGAATTTACATGGAGGGAGAGTGGAGAACCATTTAGGAGAAACCACCTTCAGTACACCTGACTGAGATTCGAGACTCGATCTCCCCGTCAATGACAGTTCAGTCTACTGCGAGAGTAGCGCGTTATACCACGGAGCCATTGAAGCGGGTCATAAGGCATTGCTGATTGGTTCAAAGTTATGGTTGTTGTTCCTGACGAGGGTAGATCTTGAGAGCGCAGAGGCGTCTCGACTAAAGAAGTGGATGTAGAAGAGCTACGCACCATCTTGCGTGTCATGGCATCGGGTGTAGGGGATGCGTGTGTTGATTCACGTGGTATGCTGCGTGTGTTGTCTACCCCCCAGGTGTATGCAGCAACAACTTCAACGTCTTGTAGCGCCACCATTTGGCGTAACTGACTTCAAGCTCACCGCGTGGAAATACAAATATATAAATGTGTAGTGTATGGCATGTGAATGTGTGTGTTGTATGATTGTGTGTTTTAATTAATTTGTTTTCTCTCTCCTTTATTTAATCCTGATTTTTTCATTTACTTAATTTTAATATGTAAATAAACGTACAATTATGTGAAGAGATATGATTGTGATAAATATTTTATTATTATTATTATTATTACTATATACATATATAAATTAATTTTTAATTATAACATTAATAACACATAAGTATGAATATGCACATGTATTATTATCAAGGCGTTAAGTGTTAGAAAAGCGATGGCCTTAACTTCACCCAAATAAATACAATTTTACTATTTATTTTATTACTACTAATACTATTCTATATTCTATTAACAGTGTTCAGAAATAACGCCTTCATTACCTGAACAACTTTGAGTGAACACGTTCAAATTCAAACAAATAAACTAGTTTTGAGCTAATTTCGTTTTCAGCATGATTGTGTACGGCTTTTAGTTGTTCATTTAAAGATAAGTTCCTGATCGTAATTTGTGTAAATAATCCCTTTTATTTCAACTATACTGTATAGATATGAGAAATGTATTAAATATTGTTTTACAAACAGTATGATTTTGAATTAACATACTGATGAAACATTTCCTTGATTCTTTTTTATTTTTATTTTTTAGTATATTATATGATAATTATTTTGATGATTTGTTATTACTTTGTAGCTAGTTATAAAAAAATAAAAATTCACATAAAACTCATTGTGATACATAATATACGATATAGTTCACACAAACACACACAAACACATACACACACACAAGAGTTGTCGACGTCTGTGGTCTTGGAGTAAAGTGCTCGCCTCAGGACTCGATATTTGTATGTTCACACCCAACCGTGCTCGATGGGTTTTTCTTGAGCGATAAAAAATCTGTAGAACAACTACCTTAAGAGGGGTAGTAAAATAAAACCTTCGGTCCCATGTCAATTGTATCATGTAAAAGAACTCTGGAAGGTATGTTAAAATAACTTTCCAGCATAATTGGTAGACCCTTTCATTCTTGCTCATAGAAATTCTCGTGTGCTGATATCATCAGTCAGTTCATAAAGCGCACGTTAAATACCTCAAATAAATAATTAAATAAATATACAACTTTGAGTTAGTTTTTGACAACTATTGTTGGCCTCTAAATGGACGAATAAAGAAATACAAAGACGAACTAAACACGTAACTTTTTAGATAATCTTTGAACTAGTAAAGTTCATTTTATTTTAGGTTAATTTGAACAAGTTTATATTTTGGAGAGAACTTAAAATAGTTAATGCTTTTTAGGGGTTTTCCCAGTGTTGCATATTACAATATATACTCTGATATAACTGTGTCCTGCAAAGCTTATAAAGACCCCAAAAAACCATGTTACCAATGAAGAAACTATAAGGCGTTGTATAGTGGCTTGAATCTATAATGGTTGAATTGATCTGTGCCATTTGGTAGAGCACTCAAACGCATTGCCTATAATTTGAGTTTTATTAATAGAAAGAAATGTGTGAAAATGTGACCTTAGATCGTTTTCAAAGAATTTTTAAGAATAGTTCCAGAGCAATGCGACTAGGCTTGACTAAACAAGGGTTCTAGATTTAGCCGCTCTAAAAAATATATTAGGCCTAATTTTTTGATAGGCTTACGACAGAAAATTTAAAGATATTTGAGATATCAGCGAGCTTTTCTCTTTAATTTGAAACCATTTTTTGGTAGTTTTCTTTACCCTTTTCTTATTGACATGACAAAGGTGGCTGTAGGTGAGGAACCAAAGGGGGCGCAAGCTAAGATAGAAAAGAGAAGTAGTTCTAGAAAACGGCACAGACCATCGTATTTTAAGCCGTGTGACCTAGCAATGATTGACACTTTCTCACAAATTGGGTGGCCACCTTAAGACCAGTATTTTTGCCGGTTTTATATCAATTGATTTTGGCTTCAATAAAATAGGGCTCAAATTAATATATTTGTTTTAGTTTTCTATATATAGTAATATGAACAGCTCCTGAATATTGTTCATGGGCATTTTGAATTTTGCTGAGAAATCTTCCAAATGAAGATAAACAATTCAAGGATACCTGGATTCCAGGATACTCATGACAACACTCAAGAACTGTTGAAAATTAGACTAAAAATATCTTCTGAAGCAATATTTAGTTTATTTTTCCTTCAAAAATATTGTTAAAATAACTGTAAAACACTGGCTTTAGCTCACGTTTCTTTCATCCCATAATGTAAGTGCATATAATCCGAACGGGTAGTAAGAAACAATGCTAGTAATAATAATTAAGATCATAATCATTTGTATATGAGAAGGTAGGGTGGGGATCATATTATTTTCAATTAATTATTTACCGTATTCTCTCATGGTCAGTGCCTATACATTTTCTTAAAGATCACTATTCTCCTCTCATAATTTAGAAAATTGGTTCCCGACATTTTTCAACTGACGCCCCCTTGGTAGATTATCAAATTCCCACGCACTCCTCTGGAATATTTATAAGAAAATGTTTAATGCTTTCTAATCACTTCTTTATTTTATACAAACCTCACTGTATCACTGGCAGGATAGTTGTGGGAAGAATAACTTAAGATTATCCTTATGTTTATCACTCTTTCCTTTTCATTAGTTCTTGAATATTGAGTTTGATGTTTTCGCTATTCACTTTAAGTCAACAAGAGTGTTTAGTTTTTATGTGAGTCAGAGTTGAAGACTCGGTGATGTTGCACGTGGCTGCAATGGTGGCTTAGAACAGCGTTTTTCAAGCTGTACTCCGTGAGGCAATTTTATAATACTCTTCATTTGATTTTTACACTATAAAATATCATCAGTAATTAGGATTGCCAATTTTCCAAACCTGAGTGAAGGACACTTGCTTAAAGTTAATCTAGAACATGTATGTGATTTTACATCTGTTGTATAATTTTCTACTTGTAAAAGTTAACTGTTGTTGTTGAATGTTTATAATATTAATTTTGTGTAAAAATTGATATGAGAGCTCCTGCATGAATGTTTTCTAATGTAAGGACTCTTTTGGTATAAAATGTCCAGGAACCTCTGGTTTATGGGAAGTGGGAGAGAGAGAGAGTGAGAGAGAGAGGAGAGAAGAATTGTGGGGGGAAGGGGGGACAATTCGAGGCTTGCTAGTTTGAAAATAAACGCATGCACTCACACTTTTGGCTAATCATCGAATTTAATACAACTGATAGACAGTGTTGTCAATTTCACAAGAAATAATTATCTTAATTACGTTGGAAAAGTGATTTGTGTTTAAAATATCTTCAATTTTTATGTAATTTTTTAACGTTATTTCCAAAGTGTTCCAAGACCTCCCTCGCTCCGCCCCGGCTGGGAGCCACTGATTTATAAAATAAAGGCAGTAGTAAAGATATTATATTTATAATAAAATTTGATTGAAAATTGATTTCATAGTACAAGATAACTCACGGAACATGCTTATGCCCCTCTTGAACTGTAGAAAATGAGGAATAAAAGGAAATTAGTTTTGCAATCAAGAATTTAAATTTGAGGTCAAAAAAAAATTTTCTTTCAAAAGTTCAGTTGATTGTGAAACTTAATATGAGATATAAGGCTAGAAACTGGTTTTCAGTCGATATCTAGTTACATAAATGTATTTGGGTGTAAGAGAAATTGAAAAAGAAGTGAAACTGTCCCTTAACATGAGCAAACTAATTTTTTTCCATTTTACATTGACCAGTGACAGTGGCACATCCAGGGATTTGGTTGGAAATTATCTTGGGAGGGAACTTATCAACCTTTTTAATATGATTTCAAAATTACTGTAAAATATCTTTAGAATGTATAGTATTATTTTCTAATAGTATTTAAAAATCATTTCATTCTCACGAGTTATCCAACAAAGTTACATACAACAATTGCAGCCTTAAAGGGTTTTTCTGACAACACAGGTAGAGGGTGATTCAATGGAGTGTATGTATTCTATTTCAAGCTAATCAGAACTAATTTAAGATTATTAAAGGTACAACAGGTTTCATTACACATCAACAGATCTAATTATTTTACAACAATTAAGAAAGGGTTTGTTTACAGAACCTTCCCATAGGAGTAAATTGGGACTGTACAACATCAATCCATGACATTGATACTTGTCAGCCTGTTCGATTGTAGAGTCAATTACTGAATGTAATAATCGGGTAGTCATAATAAAACAGTGCTACAGGAACGCGAACATGTAAAGCAGTGACTAGACTTAAAAGGACCAATAGATTTCTGAAATAACTATCAATTTTAATGGAAACATTTTAATTAATAACAGAGGTAAAACTCATACTCATATACACGTATTTAAAGTGTGTCAAAGTTATAATGTAGATTTAAAAAATGCTAGAAAACTTAGATGAATGATTATCAAACAATGGTTCTAAAAAACATATTATCCTAAAATAAAACCAATCTTAATTTAACAAGAGTAGTTTTTTCTTCTTTCAACGCCTTTATTATCATTATTTTTAATTTAACTTTTTTTAAATATTTAATTTATTTTATATATTAAGGTGTGATGGAAGGGGACGCGAGGAAAAAAACAGTGTTTTTGCAGTTTTTATGGTAAAACTTTTTTTTGGCCAAAATAATTAAAATATTGCTCCAGTACAAATTTAGAATTTAATTTTCTTCTTGGATTCCTGTCAAGGTGTCCTGGAATTTAATGACAATTTTTTTACCACTTCATTTAAAAAGTCTGTTAGATAATGCCACCATGCATATGATCGATATTCAGGAACTGTTGATATCAACACGTGAAGAAAATTAAACACTACATTTTTACTGGATCAACATTTTTTCATTTTGGCCAAAAAAAATGTTTTTTCATAAAAACTGAAAAAAACACTGACCTTTTCTCACATCCCCTTCCGTCCCACCTTAGTGTTTAAATTTTAAATAACCAATTATCTCTTATTTAAACTATCATCAATATATTGATCAGTGATTGTTTCTTTGTACTACAACAAATATAATATTTTGTCTGGATTTATATTAGTCCAGGCAAATTATTTAAAGAGTTAGGATAACATTAAGCAGGGTACAGATTTCAAGAAGATGCCATATTTTTTTTATATAATACTTAGCCTACAACGTTAATGTGATCCTAAACTCCATTCACAATCCCAAGGTTGTATGTTTCATAAGTAATTGTTCGATTATTTGTTGTTATTTTGGATTTTTAGAATGATCCTTTAAACATATTTTAATCGATGTTTTGTAATTTCATCTGTACTAAAAAATAAGATTAATTCAAATTAATTCTGAGCACTCATTTATGTGATAAGAAACTTTACAATCCTGGTGAATCACTGCAACTAAGCTGGGGGACCCACTTCGGTGGCCGCATGGTCTAAGGTGCTACTATTGTCATAAACTAGAATATCGATGATAGGGAGATCGAGGTTATAATCTCGTTCGGATGTACTGAGGTTGGTTTTTCCAAAAATGTTTTTTTCGACTCTTTCTCAATGCAGCTACGGGTATACTTCCTCTAAATATAACCTTCCTAATCCCTAAAACCATGAGAGTAATTAATATGTAAGCATATAACTCGAACAGATAGTAAGACATGGTGCTAGATAAAATAGTAAATAAACAAGATGAAAATATCTATATGGGAGGGAAATAGCTACTGCTTCTGAAGCAGGTAGTGTGAATCAATGTTCATGTTTAACGAAATGAAAGGGTTTTCATTGCATACAAATCCATTTTAGTGTAAACTTGTAAAGAGTTTGTTTGATCTATTCATGTATTGTACATTCTTTCAAAGTTTTCGTTTATTATGTTATGACTTTTTTTTTGTAAATTGAATTTAATTTGTTTAAACCTTTTAAATGTTATTATATTAGTAATTTTTTGTTAAATTTATAGGTTAAAAAATCCCGGCCCCGATTATAATAAATAGGTAGGTGGACATTAAAAGGAATTTTGAAAAAAAAAGTTGTTGACATTCGTAATTATTATTGATTATTTTTGAAAATTAGGTTTATTAGATTTATATGATTACTAATGTGTATATTATACTAAATATAAAATTATGAAAAAATATCATTTAAAACAAAAACCATTACTCTAATAATAGTTTCCATGGGGTAAAATTATAATTGCTATAAAGTGGAACTGTAATGTCGTGCTTAATAAAATATTATAGAGATATTGGGTAGTAAGACACATAGCTCCCCAAAAAATGCTACGTCTTTTTTTTTTAGAAATTACAATATTATCATTGTTTGATTTTTTAGTTCACACATCAGGTCATGTATATAATTAGGGACTGAAATGTTCTGTTTAGTGCGTATTTGAACAAAATTCCACCAAATAAATGAATATCTAACAGAAATCAAAACTTCGCCCGATATATCAGGAAATTCTCGAAGACGGAAGGCCATCCAGTTCCTCAGAGCTCGTGGCCATAGCAAGAACTACCGGTCTTCCGTGTTTGTACTTCATATCGCCTGATAACTGGACTTACACTAGTACGCATGCGCGGGTATAATCTCTGCGAGAGTACTCACCATGGGGTGGGCACTTTTAAAGGACTAGCTGATTCCGTAAACTAGTTTGGGGCACTATCGCTAGGACTGTTTGAAATGACGTCACGGAGGACTACACATGTGTGGACGTGAAGTCCAGACAAGAAAGTGTGAAGTCTATGTAAAATTTGCCATTACTGTTTTGTTAGCAATTTATTGTTTATTTTAAGGCGATTGATCCTTTTCATTTGGCGTGAAAATGTAGAGCCATGTGAACAAACCGTTATCTTCACATTTTTTTATTGTTTTGCAATTTTCTTTTCGGAAACAGCTTGTTCAAGAATAGAATCATGTTGACTAAGTTATACTTTTTAACTACACATCTCTATAATTTTAACAGTGATCAAATATCGATAAAATTGACATTTTTCAATAGAAAACTGCCGGCTGCATAACAAA
The DNA here is from genome assembly GCA_902151455.1 of Timema bartmani. Taxonomy (NCBI): domain Eukaryota; kingdom Metazoa; phylum Arthropoda; class Insecta; order Phasmatodea; family Timematidae; genus Timema; species Timema bartmani. Next base: position 33,731 of record CABFWB010003473.1, on the reverse strand, counting down.
AAATAAGAAAATGTAACACCTAATAAACATTGATACATTATCTTAGAAGAGGTGTTGAAAATATTACTATAAAAATGTCACTCGTTCTCGAGAAAACTGATATTTCCAAACGTATGATTTTTCCGCAAGACCTGTCTGGTAGCTAGCACCATTTACGGTTTCCGTGATCCATCTGTTCTTGTTGTAGTGGAAGGATATTTTGGTCGGTTGTGAAGCCACGACACGCCTTTCACCCTCCCGCCCACCATCCCAAAAAATAGGTCTTAGACTTCGACTCGACAGGGGCAAGAGCCTTAAGGAAGGAGTTTAGCTAGCTATAAAATAATAGATTTAGCTACAGATGATTGAATTTGATATAGGAATTGATTAATTAATATACCACAATAGAAAATGCGATGTGTTCCAAGTGTAACGCCCCACTTCGAATCTATTAGTTTGTGGCACTAACGCCGTGAGCGCTAATGATGTGGTTCTACTTGCCAACATTAAAGTGGCGTTTCTATACTTATCTCTTTTCTATGGTACTCACACTGTACATAAATTTGGCATGCTCAACCATCGCACCCTTACAAGAATATATAAAGTGCATAGCATTGACCCGGAGCTTATGGGCGTCGAACTGGGGACCGAGAGTTTTTGGCAGAGTAAACCTATACGTGAGTTGGACACAACAAGAAAAATGAGGGGAGATCTTTGGCACCAGTAGCGATGGCCTTGAAAGAATGAAGGTTAATAGAAATTCACCTCACTTTCTAATACAAGAGCTCTTACCTCCGATGTGTATAGATGCTCGCTTCAAACAAGTCTTTCTCCTGGAAGTTTTACAAACCTAAATAAAAACCCAATACAATAGGCTAGAGTTTTCTATTCACTGTAATATAATGTATATTTGACCAGAAACATTTGGCTTTTCTTCATTATCAGACTAAGTTGAGTAATATCATTAACATTACATCATTCTTCTTTCCATTATTAAAGAAAAAACTGGTTTAATATTACTAGTTTGTAGGTTAGTTGAAGTGTTACGAAAACCTACCCACCGTTCAGCCACAATTTTCAAACCCAGACGAAATGTAAATATTACGTTCGGTTGATACACTTTACATCACACGAATATTAGCTCACTGCAAAGTTATTTACATAATTCGTAACCACCAACATTTTAGTTTCAAGGGGTTTTTCCGGTTCAAATAAATTTCACCGTTTGCATAAGTTCGCGTTCTAAACACCACAAAGGTTACATTGTGTTGTTAATAAAACTTTACACAAAAGCAAAATAATTGATTCCTTCACTCCGCACTTAGTAAACAATTGAATTTAAGCAAATTAGAGCTCAAACAAAGGATGTATGTTTCTGAAATATATTTATACATAAATATAATTTATTTATAAAACATATTATTTGTTTGTATGGAAATATATATATATATTGTTTATTAATTTATACATATGTCTTATTTATTAATTTATATGTAAATTTTACTTATTTGTATAAATTATTGTTTATGTAGGCATGTAGGCCTATTTATAAGTATTATATATCAATGTGTGATATTTATACTTAAATATAATATATATTTTAATATATCTATATAAATTTCATTTTACATAAATATAATTACTTTATATTAGTATATATATATATATATATTTTTTTTTAACACCGTGTCTTACTACCCGTTCGGGCTATACGCCTATGTACTAATTAATCTAATGGTTTTAAGGAGTAATAAGATTATATTAAGAGAAAGTATACAAGCATTTGCGGGGAGGAATAGTGGAAAACCATTTTGGAAAACCATCCTCAGGACACCCGACTAAGACTCGACTGAGACTCGAACCTCTATTTCTCCTTCATTGGAAGTATAATCTACTGCGAAAGTGACCATGCGGCCACCGAAGCGAGTATCAGTTATTATTTTGATTCAAATTTAAGGGCTCAAATGTGAAATGGTGAATATAAAAATAAATATTAAATAAAAAATAAATATAATGCGTATTTACATACAAGAATATTGACCATTTTGTGGAACATAAAATCAAAACATTACCCTGACTAAAATATGAAGGAGACCTCATTAAAAATATTATTAAATAAACTATGAGAAAAGCTGTAAAATATAAGTATTGAAATGGTTGTATTAAAAACTAAAAAGACAAATAAAACCGTGTTAAATCAAGGCGCATAGTGGTTCTATACTACCTTAATTTAAGCCATTTTTGTTATTTGTGAATGAATGTTAAATTTTTAGTTGATATTATGCGAACACGAAAACCAATTTAAAGTTACTTGAATCCAATACATTGATAAAATTAATGTAAACTTCACTTAAACTCATACAATTTATTTGCTGTCAAATTAAACACGCGAATAATTTTTTAATGATTGACTATAAAACTACAAATATATCATTTTACCTGTTATATTGATAATCTTTAACTGTAAAATTGCACACGTAAAATTAATTTCAGCCTCATCAACTAATCATTGCGTTTTTGGTGAAAATTTCATATATAAATAAAATAAAACATTAAATTATAGTTGAAATGTGTTGAGAATAATATAGTCGCCCACTTCGACAGGCTTGCCAAATATAGCCTTCATTAATAAAATAAAAATACCTCTATATAGTTAAATTGAAAAATGACACCTGGACATGGGAATCGAACCTGGACATGGGATGACTCCTGTATTTCTCAGTGGTAAAAACACTAGTTAATATATTAAACCAAAGGTCTTGAACTCAATTCCTGTGTCAGAGTGTCGTTTTTAAATCTAAAGAATACCTCGATTAATAAATTTGTATAACAAATACTCTCACTGGTTACTATGCTAATAATGATGTAATTTTATTCTTGTCTGGTTTCCGGTGATTTCGATGTCGGTTTCGAATCCTCATCGTGTGTATTGAGGGTGAATTTCCCTATGTTATTTTCTTCATTACTTCCACACAAATGCGGGTTTATTTCCTCTAAATACTCAATTTTTATATCCTTACACCTTTATTCTAGCTTTGTGAATATCCAAGATGTGTAGTAAGATATGGTGCATAGAAATAAAACTGTTATTTACTTATCAAAACTGAATGCTGATTTATAATATAAAAGTGTACATAAACAGACCTAAACATTTTATTGGGTGATGAATAACTTTAGAAGGATGTATTTATGTTATTACGTTAATCGCGTTCACGTATGTAAAGATAAATGCATTAACATAAATTGCTTTGCAACTCAAGGTTGCCTAACCCACTTTTATATTCCTTGCTTACCGCGCATCATAATTATAAACACTTCATCGTCAAATGTTCTTTATTCGCAAGTTTATAACGAGGATGTACAAAGCTCAGGGGAAAACATTTCGACTTAATTCAGGGATTGAACCCCAGTCTCCCAACTCAGAGCCAGGCAAACCTTACTGTGCAATGTACATTAATCTAATACTAAGCATTTTATTCATATTGACAAGCTTAGATGATTATTTGAACACTAATTATGGCATATTTCGTTATTTTTAGAGCCACTATTAAACAGTATTTTAACACAGACTAGTAATTAAATATTATTTAACCTTCTTAAATGGCCACGTGGTCTGGTGCGCTAATCTCACAGTAGACTAGACTACCGATGATGGGGAGCTTGAGGTTCTAATATAGGTCGAGTGAATTAAGGTGGTTTTTCACTCTACCTCTACGCAAATTCAGGTGCACTTCCTCTAAATATAATCTTGCTAGTTCCTAAGGCCATTGTCATAATTTTTACATAAGCTTATGGCCCGAATGGGTAGTAAGATGCGGTGCTAAAATAATTACATCTATAATGTAAGCATAAATAAATTCAAATATGTCAGCATGAAATAATCTAGTGTACTTTTTCTTTTCTTTAAACATTTCTATTTACCTAAGCCCTGAATTATACAGGAATAGTACTTTTGACCCCCAACATTAATTGAAAATCACTCAAATCTAGCATTATATAACTATGTCTTATTTAGTTTATTTATTATTAAGTTAATCTAAAAAGTTTTCTTAAGCTTCCGATAATACTCCCTTATGAACTATTGTACAGTTTTTTTACATTATTAATTAAACGGGCTAATATTGTAAATACAATTATTGCTATATTCGCCCCCCTCCCCCCACCCTCCATTGTGGTAAAACAATATCTTAGTTTTCAAATAGCGACCTTTTTATTTAAAACAAACTGTAGATGCATTTAATGGATTATTTAAAATTTAATCTAGTCTTGTATGACAACAACAAAATTATCTTTGACTTCGTACTCCAACTTTGCTTCACACGTTTCGAACTTCGCTTCGCCTTTAAAAAGTGACCTTCGCGCACCGTTATTAAATATGTCACGTCACTGTCACTACTCGCTCTGTTTGTTCCTCAAGATAGTATTCAAACATTCATTAAGCTACCTTAGGTCATTGTTCCATAAACATTCACTAGTCGTGTAGACCCGCTTCGGTGGCAGCATGGTCTCACGCGCTACTCTCGTGTTGGACTAGATTACTGATGACGGGAAGATTGAGGTTCAAACCTTGTTCGGGTGTACTGAGGGCGTTTTTTCAAAAATAGTTTCCCCACTCTTCCTCCACGCAAATGCTGATACACTTCCTCTAAATATAGCCTTATTAATTCATAAAACCATCAGTATAATTAGTACTTAAGCGTGTAACCCGAACGGGTAGTAAGACGCGGTGCTAAAACAAATCTGGTCATGTACCCTTCTAGCGGGCATGGCCTAGCTAACGTTGCTCTTCATAATAAAATTGGAACGGAAGTATAAAAGGTATTTTAAAATTTTAATAAATATTTAGTTAGCTAAACAAAGCTGTTACAGAGGAAATAGAAATGGGGAAATCAAGCTGCGTTCAGAAAATGGTTCTGAGATTTTTTTATTTATTTTTTCGCGTATGGCACTACTGACCGAGGAGAGGGGGGGGCATGTAATCCAGTTCGGTCGCCTGTATGTAGACTATTCACAGCTCTGGTTGCCCAGAAGGTTGCTCCAGGGTACACCTTAGGAGGTAGCCTGTATGTAGACTATTCACAGCTCTGGTTGCCCAGAAGGTTGCCCAGGGTACACCTATGAAGCTTGTCTTCCCCTACCCGTAATGAGACGATGGTGATAGTTATTATGAAAGTGTGCCAGTGGCAGTCTTAAACCTAAATTAAGCCTAATTTACCAAACCTTGGCGACCGTTGGAATAATTTCTCATAAGGGAAAAATACCCCTTGTCCCAACTGGGAATCGAACCCGTAGCCCCTAGGCTTGTAGCCAGGTGCACCGACCGCTACACCACGAGGCAGTATATGGGCTCATTAAGAATGTAAGGTAGAGACTGAGTTGCGTCCAGGTTAGGTGAGATTAGGTTAGGTTGATTAGGTTTATCAAGTGATACATTACACAGAAAGTAAAATTACAAGACTTCGATGTATTTATCCTAATTATTTCTTTAACTTACAAACCTTAAAAATAAATGTATAAATAATAATTATGTTTGATGTTTTATATAACATTTGAATGTGGAATTGACTGAACTATATATTTATGTATAGTTCTGAACCTACTTTTGTCAATCCTTACAATATTATTCAACAACCTTGACTTCACTCTTTTGAACGCAGCTCGGGTGGTAAAATTGTATCTTTCCCCCTATTAGAAACGCAAGTCACTCAAAGGACTTATAATAAATATATATATATATATACATATATAAATGAATAATAAAATGAACATAAGCCATAACATTATTATTTAAGTAGTGCCTGTACCACCAAATAAAATTATATCCTTTCTTTGGTTCTGATTTTATTGCTGTCATAAAAATTAGGGTAAACCTACTTCCCAATAACATAATAAAAATGTAATATTTCCCCTTTATTCTCAATAATATTAACAATCGTAGTAGCTGATGCTAAAACGAACCAAATTTGTTAGTAGACAATAAATTATGACTAATACAAGAAAAATTCAAACGTGAACAGAAGATGGTTTTTATCTATTGTGTATTAGTGTTTTAATTATATTAGTTAAATTCATTTTAATTGGTTTAATATGTTTTAATTGGTTAAATTCTCCCCTCGTATTTTCATTGGCTGATACGTCTTCAGTCCAAGGGCTGTCTCTGCCCAAATCCCTGGACCATACGTAAAAAGTCAAATCAACTATATGAGTTGTACACTATTCACTACTAATTATGTTTCAGTGGCCCCATGGTCTAAGGCGCTACTCTCACAATAAACTAGACTGCCGATAAAGGGAAGATCCGTGGTTTTCATAAATATTTTCCCAGGCTTTCTCTACGTTAATGCGGGTACATTTCGTCTAGATTCAACCTTCCTCATTCTTAACCCATTAGCTTAGTTAGTATAAAAGCTTATAGCCCGAATGAGTCGTAAGACGCGGGAAAAAAAAGATTTCGGTTGTGAACGTCGTCATTGAAATTATATTTTACAACTTTATGATTATTATGTGCTATGCACTATTTGTTATAAGTTGGGCGTTATGCTTAAATCCATGCACAGACCTACACCGAGCCAGCAAATGACCTGAGGCAGAAAGTGAGACCGATATTATACCGGGAAAGGTGATGGCAGTAAATGGATCGCCTTGGAATGAGCCTCCAGTTGGCCGTGGAAAATGGCCGGCAGAGTTAATCTTATTTCCTTGTAGAATCTGAGACAAATACATGTTGTTTCTATCAAGTCGAGTCAATGTGGAGAGCAAACATTCTTCACAAGATGAAAACAAAAAGCAGGAATAAATTATTCCTATGGACGTCACAAGGCTGAAAGTGCCAAAATAATAATATTACCTCCTTCAATGGGGTTATCTGGTTCGAATCCCGAAGGAGGATTCCAATGAAGGATTAGATAGTGCGATTGGTTTCTATTTACAAAAAAGTACGAATTCAAGCAACCTAAAAATCTTCTAATCCTAAATATTTGTCTATATTATTTCTAATAATTGCTTAAATAATAATAATATAATATAATATAATATAATAACTATCAGGTCAACTGTAACAGAAGGCAGACTCATTAGCCATGCTATTGATGCTGTATTATTACTAACTAACTAGCAGAAGTACCCAGCGTCTTCAGACAGATAAAAAACTCTTATTTTTTTCTTACATCCCAGCTTTTGATAAATTAAAAAAATCAAATAAAAAAGTTTAGAATTTCAGCTTCAAGTTGCACATGTTTGTGTACAAGGGCAACTGATTTTTAAATTTCAGCCCATTGAGTGAGGGCGATATCACGCAATGCTTATGACGGACAGACAAACTCTTAGTTTTATTAATATAGATTACATAATTGATATCATAGCTATGATACATTAATATTTAAATGCTTGATTAATTTCGCTTTGTTTGATTATTAATTATAGGCATTCTATTTTTGTATTTTTTTTAGTCTATAGTGCGCGTGTCAGACTTAAAATTTCACTCAAGTCAAGTATTTTGGTATTCGTACCGGTCCAAAAAGGCATCAGTATCATCTTGTCTCGCTTGGTAGTGACGATGATGCTCGGGTTCGTAGCCCGGGCTGGGTGAACTAAGCTGATTTTTTTTCCCTAAAATTAATTCCACTATTCATCTACTCAAATTTGAGTATATTTCCTTTAAATTCTACTTTACTCAAATCTATCCGACTAGTGAAACTAAGAGTGTATATTCCGGACGTCTGGTAGGACCCGGTACATGGAAATATTGTTTGATTGAACTTTTTATCTCCACGGGGAAATCTATAGTTACTTGATGTACTTGCGGTTTCTGTTGGTAAAGTGGCAAATTCTTCTAAAGATCAAATTTGTCAACACAGTCCAATAACACGAATATAAAAACCATGACTAGAGAGTGTGTTATGTACCATTTAAATGAAAACGCACTTCTCCGGCTCTCCACCGATGATTTTAAAATGCCCGTTACCGATGATGCCAAGAAAAAAATATTGTCATTAACCGTGTTGAACAATGGTTCCCGAACATTTTCTGAGCCCTCATCCACTATGTTCTATAAGCTCATCCCAAGAGATGGGGATTAAAAAAAAATGAAGATCCACTGAAAGTCAAAATTGAAAACTAGGAGATTGAAAGCATAGAGCAGATCAAGTACCTGGGATGTTTGCTGACAAGGATAACTACTACACTAAAGAAACTAGGTCGAGGATCGCCATGGCCAAGGAAACTTTAACAAGAAAAAGTTACTGTTGAGAAGCATGTTGAGTTTAGAACTGAGGAAGAAATTGATGATAGTGCTACATTTTCTAAAGCAACTCAAGTATTAATGTAAACAAAATCACGAGTTAAGACAAACCAATCATACCAATATAGTAATGTGAACTTCTTATGCTTTTAATGTTTTAAGTGATTCGGATTTTATAACCGGGATTCGTAGATAAAATGATGTTTTGTATTCGGGAATTTGAGTTATACTGAGGAGGATCTATAGATACGTGCATTATCTGCAGAAGTAGGATTCCGTAAGACTGAAGATCCCTTACAACTAAATAAATAGGATTTGTACTCTTTGAATCCTCAAATCTTTGAATCCCGAACATATTAATCTTAGAATCCTTAAATTATCAAACCCTTAAATCCTTTATTTATCAAATCCTTAAACCCGAGAATTCTTGAATCCTCAAACACTTGAACACTATAAACTATAATCCTTGAATCCTATAATCCTAAAAACCTAGCATCTTTGAGTATATTAGAGATTCAAGGATTAAAGTAAATATCTGACTCAACGCAATGAGTTTGGAAATGGTCGCACGTCGAGGAATAAAATGAAAGTGAATTTGACCGGGTATAGGTTGAGGGTGATGCCCCTCCACGTCTAGTGCCGTCTGTTCCTTTCACTCTCGGCGGGAAGGGCAAGTCAAGAGTCTTCTTTGAGGACGTGAAAGTTCAGCACGTCCCTCGGCTTGGTACAGGGAGTCTGTGTGGTGGATTCAGGCCATCCGTCCCGACAAACAATACCTCGTCTCTTGGTAACACGACTTGTTTACCGGGGGAAACCTGTTGACGCCCTCCTGGGGTGTTCTACAAATACATGGGGCCCGTGTGTCCCAACCACAGATTGCCAAGCTACGGCCTTGGNGGGGGGGGGGGCACACTTTGTAACAAGCAGGCTTCATTTCACGTCGTTGGTTCAGTTGTCTGACGCCTGGGGATGGACATTATAATAATTTAATATAATAGCAATGTCTCTATCACAAATATTACATAATAATTTCATTCAATTTTTTTTGGACTGATTATATCAGCACATGCCTTATAAACTCACTTAAATCTATAACAGACACAAACATCCAGTCCCCGACCGTTAATTCATCACTGTGAAATGGGAAGTCCACATTTCACCAATTACACATTTTTCGGTCATTTTTCAGTCATGCCGAGGATTGAACCCTGGAACCTAAACTCAGTAGACAGACAGGCCACTGACAGAGATAATGTGTAGGACTATTACATTCTCATTTATCATCAAACTAAACTGATATATTTTTTTAAATCAACAGTTAAGGTTTATTTAAAAATTACATTTCTTCTTAATTTAATTGAGGTATTTAACGTGCACTTTATGAAGCGACTAATTATATCAGCACAGGAGAATTTCTATGAGCGAGTGCGAAAGGAACTACCAATTTGGCCGGGAAAGGTATTTTCACATACTTTTCAGGGTTCTTTTACTAAGTCACAATTGACATGGGACCAACGGCTTTACTTACCCTCCGAAGGAAGTTGTGCTACAGATTTTTATCGCTCAAGAAAAATCCGTTGACCTTGACTGGGTTTGAGCCCACGAACATTGGGTCCTGAGGCGAGCACTTAAAAATTATAAATATAAAAAAATGAAATACGTGATGAACTAACCTAAACTGACCAAAACCGATTAATGTGCTACACCTTAGTATCCTAGAGAGTTAGACGACACTCACCTGCATAATGGTTCTATTTTAATTGATTCTTCTGATATATTCTTGATCACTTGCTCAATTTATTCACTTTATCCTCTCTAATCTCCTGCAGCACCACATCTCCAAGATTTACAAATATGTTGTCCCCTTTTTCTTAATTATCCACGTTTAAGTTCCATACAAACCGGACCCATGGTATAGTGGTCAGTGCATCTAGCTACGAACCTAGGCGTCCTGGGTTCGATTGACGATTGGTAGCTTAGGCTAAAGTTAGGTTTAAGATTTCCACTGGCTCCACAACTTCATATGCACTATCATCACATCATCTCATAGCGGGTATGACGTGTAGACAACCTCCGTAGGTATGCCTTGGGCAACGTTTTGTGCCACCAGAATTGCTAACACACACAGGTAACCGAAATATATATGATATGTTTCTCTCAGTTAAGGATGCCATATACTAAAAAAAAATCTATGTAAACCGATGCTTCAAATTTAGCGCTTCACCAGTTTCTTTCTAATCTCCAACTTCAGTTCTCTAGTCAATTACATCCTCATCTTTTAACATTATGCATATCAGAAGTCATGTGATTTTCAGCTCTCATTTTTGATAGACAGTATAGATACATATACAATCATAGTTATTCTAATACCGTAGTCATATTTTATCCATGTGACCAAAAAAAAAAAGCTGATCATATTTTAAAAATATTTCTTCCTACCAGAATCTTTGTATATTTGACAATCCACACACACATTCTTACAAACTTGCTAATTCTCATGAGACAATTACTAGTGACGAGGATTATATTTGCAGCGACCCTGTTAAACGTGCTGTGTATTAGTGGAGCGTTCATGACGCTATTGTGTTCAACTCTCGCTTTAAAACCATTAACCTAGATTGCAGAATTGACACAAATATATTTTATGGGTTAGGCTCAGGTACTCCTCCAACATGCAAAACAACTTTTCACACTATACATTCTAGGAGGTTACAATACATACATTTACACTTTCCCTCTGTTGTCTTGTGCTCGGTGTCTTACTACCCATCCGGACTATAAGCATTTATTTTGTTCGACAACTTAGCTCAGCTGGTAGCGTATCTGCCCACTGAGCTGTAAGTCCCGGGTTCAATTTCTGGCTTGGACAAAATATTTATCATTGGTGAAATGTGGGTTTCTCCTTCCACAGTGCTGAATTAATGGGTGGGGGCAGGGTGTTGTGTCTGTTCTAGAATTAAGTTAGTTTATTGGTCATGTGCTAATTTAATTTGTTGGTTTAGAAAGTGCACGTTAAATACCACAAATAAATGAAAATGCATTTTATTACGCTAATGGGGTAGTAATGAGTAAGTTAATATTTATAAAAAATGTACCCATATTTTGGTAGAGGAAGTGTGGGTAACATATTAAACCACCTTCAATACACCTGTTCGGGTCTCGAAGCTCGACTTCCCGTCACCGGCAAACCAACCATTTTTCCCTCATCCATTTGGAATATAACGTATTTATTTTAATTATGCTAATGTGGTAATGAAGATAAAGGAAGAATTTACAGGAGATACCCACGAATTCGAGTGGGGGAAGAGGGGGAAAAATTACAGGTTAAACCGTTTTCAAATATGCTCGGACCCGCTTCGGTGGCCGCATGGTCTAAGACGCTACTCTCAGTAGACTAGACGGCCGATGATGGTGAGATCGAGTTTCGAATCTCAGTTGAGTGTACTGTTTTTTTTTCCATAATTATCTTCTACTCTTCCTCCACGCAAACGTGGGTACACTTCCTCTAAATATAAATTTCCTCATTTCTAAGCCCATTGGTGTAATTAGTAGTCTACATAAGCGTACAACCCAAACGGGTAGTAAAACGCAGTGATAAATAAATACAGGACTATATATGTATATATAGTCCTATATTTATATATATATATATATATATATAATCGGATGGGACCCAGGCCCCAACCTCATCATCGAAGAACCTGACTAGATAAGATTGGCATTTAGTCCATGTGACCACGAATTTGGGTCACTAATTAGTAACTATTAATATGTAGTTAAAATATGTCTAGTCCAATCCACATCGATGGTAGAATGTTACAAGTCTTAAGGCGTTACTATTGCAGTAGACTGGACTGACTATAACGGAGAGATCAAGGCTCAAATCCCAGTTAGGTGTAGCGATAGTGGATTTTCCCTAAACTATTTTCCACTCCCCTCCACGCAAATACGAGTACACTTCCTCTAAATTCAACTTTCCTCATCCTTAACTCGGTAGTGTAATTAGTACATATATGTATAACCTGAACAGGTAGTAATATGCCGTGCTAAAAATAAAATAACTGAGCAAACTATAACCGGCTTTCTAAAAACTGAAACAGTTTCCAGATTTTAATAGAATAACCGGCATAACAAACCATGCCTAAATTAAACCCATTTAATTAATGGTTGTGCTGTATTTCGACTCAAAGTAAACAAATCCACACATCTTATTCCAACTGCTCAGAAAAATTGAGCTTAAAATATTAAAAATAATTGTATTTTGCCTTAACTAATCTATTTTTATAAATAAAATTGTGTGGAAATTCTTTGTTTGCAAACGTGGCTATCACGTATATTTATATTTTATGAAATTACGTGCAATTTGTTTGTTTTTTGCGACCTTTCCTTTCTGCGTGAATCGATGACTTGACACAAATTGAATGTCCAGAATTATTGTTCGATAACATTCTCTTCATTAAATGTTACTTACAAACCATAAATGTGAACTTTGAAAGAGTCTTGTCATTCTATTATATAATATATCCCTCATGGATGAAAGAATATGGTCTTAAGTCATAGATAAATATTCTGTTTGATTTATATTAAAACATGTATTGGAACACACAGGCATTTATTTCTTTTAGTAAAATTTTGTATATACTTCAGCAATTATTATAAAAATGTAACATTGTTTCCTATTTATATGGGCTTATGTCAAAATAGTTTAACTTTTTTTAGCGCTGTGTCTTACTACCCATTCTGTCTATACGCTTATGTGTTAATTACGCTAATTGTTTTAGGCATTAGGAAGGGTATATTTACCCGCATTTGCATGGAGAGAGTGGAAAACAAGTTTGAGAAAAAAACATCCTCAGTACACCCTACCGAGATTAAAACCTTGGATCTCCCCGTCGTCGGCAGTCTGGTCTACTACTAGAGTAGCGCATTAGATTATGCGGCCAACGAAGCAGGTTGTGGTATAGTTGGTTAATTGATTTAGATTCATCAATTTGGATTCCCTTCATACGAACATTCCCGTAATTACATTGACGTACACATACATTGTGTGTTGATATTCATTGGTTCAATTGAGCTATATGAATTATTGAAACTTTGAGGTGTACCGTTGTTTTAGTAAATTGCAAATTCATTCAACTTATTCGAAGATTGGAAGTCCCATTGTTCAGAGGAGAACCTTCAGCTGGTTAGAGTTAGAATAACGGTCTTCAAGGTCAGAATCAGGAATCTAGTGACTATACCAAGAGTGACAAATACGTTTTAAATGTACACGGGCCACTCTAACAGAAAATGCCCTTATATTTGTGTGATTAAAAACACAGTGCGAACAAATGAGTTATCACCTTGAAGAACTTAGTGTGAACATACAAGGTGTTTCTTGGAAGTACTTAGTGTGAACATACAATATGTTTCCTGGAAGAACTTAGTGTGAACATACTAGGTGTTTCCTGAAAGAACTTAGTGTGAACATACTAGGTGTTTCTTGGAAGAACTTAGTGTGAACAGACAAGATGTTTCTTGGAAGTACTTACTGTGAACACACAAGGCGTTTCCTCAATTAGCTAGTACCTCTATAAGTTCAATATTTTGGCTCCTCTATATCATTAAGTTGTTAGTAGCTCTAGAGATTTTATTAGTTATTCCTACTACGATATGAAATCAAATAATTATCCCTTAAACGGAATCAATTGGTTATTATATTTACAGATTCAATTATTTAATCCCTTTACGGAATCATTTAGTCATTGCCTCCATGAAATCAATTTGTTAGTCCTAAAAAATTATACTAGTTATTTGCTTTATGGAATCAACTAGCTAGTTCCTTTACAGATACACCTATTTATTCCCTTTACATAATCAGTTAGTTATTCCCTCTATAGACTCAATTAGTTATTCCATCTACGGAATCAAATGCTCATTCCCTCTACAGATTATATTGGATCATCGGTTGACGGATTCTATTAGTCAACCAATCTACAGAAAATCAATTCATTATTCCCTCTAATAAATCAATTAGTTATTCCCTCTATGAACTCAACTAGCGATTTCCTCTACAGATTATATTAGTTGGTCCAGCTACAGAATTGATTATTCAGTTCCACTACATATTCTATTAGTTAATCTATTAGCTACCCCTCTACAGTTTCAATTAGCTAGTCCCTTTACAGACTCTATTAGCTAATCCCTCTCCAGAATGAATTAGTTATTCCCTATATTTATTCCCTTTAAGGAATCAGTTAGATATCCATCCATGGAACCAATTAGTTAATACCTCTACGCCCTACGGAATCAATTAGTTATTTTCTCTTCAGAATCAATTAGTCGTTCCCTTTCCAGAAGCCATTAGTAATTCCCTCTAAAGAATCAATTAGTTAATCCTTCTACAGAATCAATTAGTTATTCCCTCTACAGAATCAATTAATCATTTCATCTCTGGAAGCCCTCTAAGAATCAATTAATTAATAGCTCTACCGAATAAATTAGTTATTCTCTCTATAGAATCAATTAGTTAAGCCCTCTCTAAAAGCCATTAGTTATTCATCTAAGGAACCAATTCTTTATTACCTCCACGGAACCAATTAGTTATTCCCTCTATGTAATCAATTAGTTATTCCTTCTACAGAATCAATTAATTATCCCTTCTACAAATTAAATATATAGTCTCCTGTATATACTGTATTTGTTAGTCTCTCTGGAAGGAGAGATATATCGTGTCATAACTCTCCTTTGTATTGACACGTCATAATAAAAACGATTGCGTGTAACAAATTACCATCATGGAGGCAGAATTATTCCAATGTAGGTTTATCGACCACACTCCCAGTAATCTGTGTGTGTGTTGAATGTAGGCCTACTCGAAATAATAGTAGCCTCTTATCCCGGGTTTTGTTTACTACTTCCAGCGTAACAAGTAGCTCTCGAGTGTTGGCGTGTGAACGGAGTGGCACACCCAACACACCTCGTTTCAACAGGAGGGACGTCTCGGAACGAATGGTAATGTTCAACAGTAGGAGCACGCACGTTGAGTCGGCCCACGATTTACTGACATCTGTCAGCTCTTTCACAAGTTCACAAGTCCAATCGGGCGTCATTTCTGCCATATTCTTCTAGCTATGCTCCAATTCTAATAGGAAAGACCTTTTAGAAAGTTAAATATATCTTTTGTTGTCAACATTGATAAAAATTCTACTTTATTGTTATTTTTATCTTTTAGTTACTGATTTATACAGTTTTCATTTATTGGACGCATTTAACGTGCACTTTCTAAACCAACTAGTTATATGAGCACACGATAATTTCTATGAACGAGGGCGAAAGGGCCTACCAATTTTGCCGGGAAGGTATTTTCACACACCTTCCAGGGTTATTTAACATTCCACAATCGACATGGGACCAACAGCTTTACTTACCCTTCGAAGGAAGTTGTGCTACTGATTTTTATCGCTGAAGGAAAAAACCGTCAACCCCGCCCGAGTTTGAACCCGCAAACAATGTGTCCTGAGGCGAGCCCTTTACCCCGCCCGAGTTTGAACCCGCAAACAATGTGTCCTGAGGCAAGCCCTTTACCCCAAGACCACTAAGGTCGACTTTAGGTAATGATAATATCTATCAAAAGTGATAGAAAAAATAAATATATAATTATTATTAGCACCGCGTCTTACTACCCGTTCGGGTTACACGCACTTACACTAATGTGTAATGGTAGGGTGATTGTGAGATGTAATAGAGGACCTACAGTTTAACGTGGAATCCGAACCACGGTGGAGGCATGGAATTCCACACATTAAAAATTAATATAACATGACTTGGCTTATGAATACGTTAAAGTAGATATAGTAATCTGATGGGCGACACGAGTGATGCTTTGATTAGATGAAACGGACATTTCAGGCATATTTTGAATATTCATGAAGAATCGGAATTGGGTGAGGGTATCGAAATCCATACTGCTGAACCACGAGTCTCAGATCCAAATGTTAGTGAAGTCAAAGAAGTTATTAAGAAGTTAAAGAACCATAAAGCTCCAGATATAGATTCAATTCCACTAGTTAATAAATGGAGGTGGCGAAATGTTAGTATAGGAATAGAAAAGCAATACTCCATATGGAACATTGAGGTATTACCACAAAAATGGTAGGAAGGTATTTTAATACCAGTTTTCAAAAAGTGGGAAAAAACAAAGAGCAATAACTATAGAAGTATCTCATTACTACCTACATACTTTAAAATGTCATATAATATAATACTAAGGAGATTGACGCCATATACAAAGGAAATAATTGGGAATCATCGGTGGGAATTTTGACGAAGTAGTTCAAAAACGAATCAGATCTTTAATATTCGGAAAATATTACAAAAAAGTGGGAATACCACATGACGGTTCATCAGTTATACATAGATTTTGAAAAGGCCTATGGTTAAGTTAAAAGAAACACATTATATGCAATTTTAGTTAAGTTTGAGTTACCTAAACAACTTGTCTAGCTAATTGGTATATGGATTAAATAGCCACGCTATTATTTTTGATAATTAACTTATGGCTATAGCCAAATATAAATATCATATTCTTTAAATTGAAATTATATTTTTTCAATTTAAAGAATATGATATTTAGATATGGTTATAAGCGTAAAATTATCAAATATAATAGCTTGGCTATTTAATCCATCATGATATGTGCATTCGTACAGTTGTAATTGCACATTTGGCCGCATAAAGTCCTATCGAGTTGAAGATGGCTGCGTTATCTGATAACTCGTGATCTTAATTGATCACTCATATGTAGCTGACGATTTTCTCACGTCCCTCACAGACTCTGCCTTAAAATATGATTGAAAAATGACCCTGGGCATGGACGGGACAATTCCTGAATAGCTCAGTGGTTAAAGTATTGGGGTACTAAGTCAAATGTCTTGGTTTCGATTCCCGTATCTAGGTGTGATTTTTCAATTTAAAGAACATAATTTGGGTGGGTTTGACAAATACTCGTGGCAGGTTACGGGCTGGATGACACTTATAAGACATTTCTATGTTATTAGGCTAATGCAAGAGAGTATGTAAGGATTGACACTAAGCGGTACATTGCAGCTATTAGGATACGCAGACGATTTACCTTTGTTGGGCGATAGTATGGAAGGTATGGCAAGAAATGCGGAACTTTTATTAGAGGTTGGTGAGGAAATGTGTTTAAAATTGAACGCTTAAGACTAAGTTTATGATCACACAGAGAACACAAATTGATGACGGTAATTTAGAGATTACTTTAAACAGTATATAATTTGACATGTATAATTATTTTAAATACTTAAGAACAATTTTAACAAGCAATTGTGATAGTAGATGGTAAATTAGGAAAATAATACAGACGGCAAATTCATGCTATTACTTGGTCAGCAAGTTGTTGACAATTTGCCTAGTTTTAAGAAATATAAAGCTCAGAATAAACAAAACAATAATTTTACCGGTTGTTCTCTATGGGCATGAAACATGGTCTCATAACTTACATGATGAAAACAAATTGTTTGAAAACAAGGGGCTTAGAAATATATTTGGGGAATGGAGGTGGTTACATAATGGTGAGCTACATACCATTTACTCATCACAAGACATTGTTAGGATAACCAAGTCACGTAGACTACGATGGACAGGACATACAGCGTGGATGGGAGAATCTAGAACCGTGATCAGGGTACTGACTGGCAGACCCAATGAGAAGGGACCAGTGGGAAGACCTAGACACAGATGGGAGGATAACATTAGAATGTACCTGAAAGAGATAGGTTGTAGTGAGGTGGACTGGATAGAACTAGCTCAAGATAGGGATACGTGGCATACTTTTCTAAGTCTGGCAAATTAAGTTTCGAGGTCCTAATGCCATAGAGTAAGTAAATAAGTAGATTTTCTATCAGCCAGATAGTGCTCTTCCTATAAAAATTGGACTGTGGTCACTATAGGGAGCAGACGTGCCACACAGGCTGCCTACCACACCCTCTAAGGGAGTGGTATCCAACCTATTTTAGGGTTTGACCCCAATTCTATTATTTGAGACCATTGCGACCCTTGATATAGTGTATAGGTGTTCGAATTCTACTTTTTCAAAATTATTTTTTCAAGTGTCTTAATATCTATCTATGCTATGCCTATTTTATTTAGTGGGGTAAGTAGAATTTATCCCGCTTCGTTGGTGGCATGGTCTAAGGAACAACTCTCGTAGTAGACTAGACTGCTTATAATGGGGAGATCGAGGTTCGAATCTAGATCGGCTGTATTGAGGATGATTTTTCAATTTTTTTTCACCTTACCTCCACGAAAATGTGGGTACACTTCCTATAACTATAGCTTTCTTAATCTATAAAATAACTAGCGTAATTAGTGCATAAGCATATAGCCCGAATAGGTGGTGAAATGCAGTGCTAAAAAGGTAGAATTTAGAGTAAATGTACCCTATTTGCGTGTATGGATATGACGGTGCGGTTTAGGAAAGATCTTGCCTATTAATTCCTCCTTAAGTTCGAATCCCGACCTCCCTGGCACTGACAAACCAAATTAAACCAGTGTTACGTTGATCCCACGGGCTTATCGATGCTTGTTTATTATTTTTGTATAATAATTCTAAGAACCAAACTAAAATTTTCATAAGAGCATCAATGAGCTTGGCGGG
>CABFWB010003473.1:0-14094 GCA_902151455.1 Timema bartmani | reverse complement strand
TTTTTTTTTTTTTTGAAGCTATGCTATACAGCTACACTCACCTAAATAAAATTCTGCTGCATCCTGCTTATTTCCAAAGCTGGATAGCAACAAAAAACCTAAGCAGTAACTAACAGTTTTTATCATTTTATCTGCTTACATTTCTATTTGAGTCTCGCAACTTCCTTAAATCATTTTAATTACTTAAAAAAGTAAATACAATGCTACAACTTAAACAAACACTGTGATCCAAAACGAAACACCCCACAATCCCTAGGTTGAAAACCAATGCTCTAAAGTAATGTTACAACTTTACAATATAATCAATCTGTGAGGTAGAATGGGATGATTGTTCAACCTCAATTCTCTTTAACATATTTTATGGGCGTCAATTCTGTTAGGAAACATGAGGGTCATCAAGATCTATCATCAGGTACACAAAAAAAAACAGTCATTATTTTGCGATTATGTTAATCACAAAGAGTTAAGGTCCTCTAAAAACGACACTATCGCGTGTTCGTCAAAAGCTTATTTGGTATCCTTAATATCTTCAGTTTATTAATCATGGCGGCAAATATATCAATCATTGAGTGTTGGGGTCAACATTTATAAAGAGTCAATAAAATCACTCGAAAGATATATATAAGACCAAATAAATACAGTCTATTTTTAATATAAAATGCATGTATCTCCAAATAGACATGGGTCAAATTCATTATTTAACCAAACTGAATCTTGAATATAAATATTAATTTTACCTCTGAATTTCGAAGCTTGAATCGTAATTCGAATTTAATAAAAAAATTACTAGCTAAAGAGTTATATTTGACTACATCAATTCTTAAGTTACTGCAGTAATGTTCTGTTACTGTTTTTGTGTAATGTATCCATTATAACATTTATATGTTGGGTTGGATGGTGACTTTGGGTTCTGGTTACCCTATTATTATGTTGAGCTAAACCAGCAATGAGCATCACAAGAGCTCTAAAACAAAATACCATTCATATTTTAATTATATACAGGATGAATATTTATTGGTCTCCAACCCACCAGGAGGTGTCATCTTATGAAAATATAAGTAGGAAATATATGGATGACATTTTCCTGAAACTGCTTACTAAAGGAGCTGTGCGCCCTTGAAAATCTCGTTTTAAAATAATTCTATGTAAAATTATCATAAGCATAAGAATTAAATAGCCAAAGCTATTATTATGCTAAAAGCTAAAAGACAAAGCTATTAAATTATTAATATGCAATCCCGTACAGTTATAATAATTGTAAAAATGGCAGCAATAAGCCAACTACTGAGTCGAATATGGCTACGTCATCTGATAGATAGCTCGTGATATTAATATAATCACATACTTGTAGCCGACAATTTCCGCACTCCCTCATAGGCTCAGCCTTAAAATATGAGTGAAGAATGACCCTGGGCACGGGACGAATCCTGGGTAGCTCAGTGGTAAGAGCATTGGCGTGCTAAGCCAAACGTCCCAGGTTCGATTCCCGTGTCCAGGTGTCATTTTTCAATTTTCATAATATGATATCATAAACATCTTGATCTGAAACAACAAATAGATGTAAAATGTTTTGATTAATTAAAAATGTTAAATCTCTAAACACTTGGTTGGTATTTTTCATACCCCTTGATTGATTAAATGAGGTTTGCTACTTTCGCTTCATTTTGCAACACTGCACAACTGGATGCCTAACTCCAAGGCACTAAACATCTGGTATTTTCGGAAACAGTGAACTGAGGGCGTTACGACAAAAAATCTTTTTTTGTTAATATAGACATGCTGATTAATAATTCGTCGTTAAAAATCAATTACGACTCAGTGTTACAAAAATCAATTCTAGAAGAGGCTGGTAATTTAATCAGTGAATGGAGAGGATGTTATGAAACAAGTGTTCAGAGGTTTAACAACTTAGTTCAACAAAATATTATCCAGGGGTTTGTTGATTCAGCTCAAGTTTTTTCTGATATTCTCATATTAAAGCATTTTAAAACGCGATTTACCTAGACTTATGGCTCCCTTAAAAATCACTTTCGGGAAAAAGTCGTCCATATAATTCCTACTTATTTTTTTATAAGGAATCCCCTCCTGTCAGGTCGGAGGCTAATAAAGACCTACCCCTTATATTTAAAAAAAAAATCTTGAATATGATATTTTCTCAGATTCTAGAATCCTGAGTACCCATTAGAATTTGAAGGATTCAAAGGATCAATCTCCTCCTATCCTAATTTAAAATAGTGTGTTGGTCTACAATGTGATTATTTTCAATCTTACCTCCAGTACAATACATCACGTTAGAAATATTAAGTGCCAAATAAAATATTTAGTAGTAGGATCACAGTCGGTTGATTAGTGTTAGTAAGATATGGTTGAACAAAAAACTCGTTACTTATAGACCACACCTGTCTAGCTACTCCCCCCCTTCACCCCCCAAGCAGGATGCAACCAAGAATCTAATTTACAATAGATAGCCTTTTATATTTTATGTTTGACTTAATCACCAAGTTCTACGTTATACAGATAAGCCAGCGCTAGGGATTTTATGACCTAAAAATGATCAAAGATCAACTATAACTTTAGACAAAAATTCTAAATAAACTAGTTCAAATTTGAAAAAAAAACTAAAAATTTAAACAAACACTCTTAATGAATGCACACGACAAAATCAAACACACTTTGCAAACGGAAACTAGACAATATCCATCCAATGAAAAGAATTTAACAAATTAATTCTTGCATTCTGCTAAATATAATATTGATTTACAAATTTATGCTTACAATAAAATCTACCCTCCCCCAAAGCAACCCTCTACACCACTTGCAGTGTCTCACGAGGAATGTGTATTTTACAACTGTACCATCAGAGAGGATACACAGTTCATTGTCTACTTTATCTTGTCATTCCACCAACTGTGCAATAAAAAAGTTTGAGTATTTATGCATTTATAAAATATCAATGGTGTTTAAACAAAGGCTTATTCAATATAAATAATTAAATTTTATTTAGAAATTCCTATAAATGATTCAAATATCTCTTAAAATAACCAAAAATGACAACATGACAAAAATATCTCCAATAAATTACCTATAAAGAACGTTTCCACAGTGAGGGGGTCATGAACAGAATTTGTGCTACTGTACTGTACATATGAGAGTTGAATATGATTGACCAAAACCAAAAGATAGCAATATGTCATGATAATATGCATGCACCCTGTGGTTAGGTTAATTAATAAAAAATCAGCATGAAGTATATTTTAAATTATATTGCTACACGTGCTTTGCTACAAGGGACTCATACGTGAACGAAATATCAAGACTTTTAAGAAAACGGCGATTTTATTTACATGATTCCAAGCAAATAATTTCCATTTTGAAACATCCGTGACGCCACTTAAAACAAAAGTGTCTCAGGTTTCGGTTCATGTCCAGTAATAACTTTTTTGGAAGTACCAGACTTGCTTGGTGAGTACCTGGATTGAATTAAGACACTGTTGTAAAACATATTTTGTGGGCGTCGTTTAATCATTCTCTAGAAGTGTTTAATCCTAAAAATGTCCAACTCGTGGCACTGTGTGTAGTACCTTTCCTCATGAAATAAGGGGACCAGGCTCGATTCCCGTTATGACCAATAAATTCGCCATTGTTGAAATGGGCATTTCTGCTTTCACAGTGATGAGTCGAAGGCCAAGCTACTAGTTGTGTATTAACAAGAATTAATTTGGTTCACAAGTCATGTGCTGATACAACCGAAAGTTCAGAAAGTTCAGAAAGTTCACGTCAAGTATCCCCCTTACTAATATTTTAGTATTAACAGCCTGGAAAGGTTTTCAGGCATGACGAGTTAATATTATTGCATACTAACAAGACTTGCAAATACCGTCACCGGAGAAGGTTGTCCACTTCTACCTCATCAGCTACTCGAGTTCTCAAGGACACCGACATACCCTAACTAAATTACAACTTCCCTTTCCTATTCCGTTATTTATGCTCAATCAGTCAAGGACGATAGTATAGTAGTAAGAATAAAATGAAATAACACCCAGCGGCCATTTTACTGTTGATTGCTAGAATTAGAGATCAAGGCTTTCTGAAAGCTTGTGACCTGCCACGTATAAAGAAACGCTTCCTGGATACTTGCTATCTTTACTTGATGCTATCTTAGACAAAATAAATTAATTTAATGTCATGGATAATGATACCCAATTTAATAAAGTCCCTGCAGGGGTGCACTCATAAATGTACTTTAGAGGTAGTGGCGCACAATACATCGAAGCTATTATTTCTCAGCTTTTGTTTGTTTGTTTGTTTGTTTGGAACATTTAAGAACACCTTAATGTGTATTACAATATACATTTTAAAATAATATCAAGTCATAATTCTTATCATATAATGAAGCCTTTTCGTTTGTTATTTTATCAATGTTTTGGTTGTGCTTAGTACTGTTTAAGTTTTTATTAAAATTATTCGTGGTCTTGTGTAGGGAAGTCATAATTAGTGAGATATTTCAAATAAGTTTATAATATATCAAAGTGTTCTGCTTCATTCGAAATATTTCAAAGATGTGAAGGATTATTGTGGGTGTCAAATTAGATGCGAAGGAGATTTCACCTTTAACTTCGAGATTACAAAGCTTCGCATATTCCATCTACAGAGTACTGATTACAGTTTCATAATAATGACAAGAATAATTTCAATTTCATTTTTCATAGTTAGTATTTCATACTAATTATAAATACACGAGAAACTAAAATAAATAATCATGGATAAGCTATGGCTACAACGGCCAATAGGGCTGACCTTGTCATATTTTTTTTTGTGAGAAAATAATTTTGATTTACGAGAGGCCCAATAAGAGATATGATCAAGGGAAAATGTATAGTAAATATTGCAAATAAAAATATTAAAAGCAAAAAGGCTATCACAATAAAGTCTACGCGAAAATAGAGTTTGGAGTCCTAAAAGGTCTAGAACTTTGTCATAGCCATAATAAATCCGATAAAGAGGGAATTTATAATAACAAGTAGCCACAAATTTATGTCTAACGCTTTCCAGCCAGAGAGAGTCAGTTAAGGTGATGGAATTCCAAGAAACACTAGCAATACTTAATACTACTACTACTACCACTACTACTACTACTAATAATAATAATAAAATACATTGAACTAACTAGTTTAAGTACAACAGAATTAAATCTAATTTTTTCTCGCTAAGCTGAGAAAAATATAGTAGTTTGGCACATCATAGTCGGTTGTCAAATGTACAAAAACAAACTCCCGTGGGCTCCTTGATGATGCAAGTGTGGGAGGGGAGTGGTCTCAATCTATTCGTTTAACTTTGGAGGAACATAATTTTGATGGTGGCACTCTCAAAAATGGTGCGTTTGGGTGCTGCAAACGAAAAACAAAATGGCCACCATCGCAAACACTTTTCCCCAATCTAAGTAACCGCCTATTATATCAAACATATTATTTCACAAAAAGTTTAATTTTTAATTATACATAAAAATGGTCCTTTAGTATTTTTATGTAGGACCTACCATTTTCTCAAAAAACCTACTTTTAAGGTTTCCGTATGGTATTTCCTGAACATTTCTTCTGAAAGGATTAGTGATTTAAATAACCCCATAACTTTCTTTATTTTTGATACACAATTTGAAAATTATATTTTGTAATGAAAAATGTTTAATTCAATAACCCAATGGTGACAAACTGTCTCTCTCGTAGGCAAATGGAAAATAAGCAATCTATTCAGTTTCATCATACGAGAGACTTACCACTTCAGGTTGCCTTTGGTCTGACAATTCATGGGTCAACCCACAGCCAGTTCCTAGTAGACCTTGTGCATCGTGTCGGCTGTAGCATTGATTATAAACGGGTCCTAAGGCTGGAAACACAAATTGCATCAAGTGTTTTGAAAATAATTCTTGAAAATTATGAAGCTTACACCCCACCAGACATTGTGCCAAGCATATTTACACATTGTGCTGTTGACAACCTTGACTTCTCTGAAAATACTGCTGATGGTAGAAGACTTCATGGTACTGTCATAACTGTGTACCAAGCTATGAAAGAGTAAAATCCTATCATACCACTGTAATTAGCTTAATCAAATGATTGCCCAGAAAATACCTTTGGCACTGTTTTGCCAACTGTACTTTTATGTCCAAACCCACCCAAATGGAAAACCTGCTGCCCAGTTCCTGTGGTTCCCCGCCAACAAATGAACAACATGGACATTCTTAACGAGGCTGTACTCGTTGATGCTGCCTGGTTTTTTCTAAGAAGTTACATACTGACAGCCAACAAGACGTCTACTGCATATTCCCCAACGTGGTCTGGCTATAAAAGACTTATAGTGAATGAGAAACCTGTCTCAAGAGTAGTCGTGCTACCTATTATTCCAGAGTCACCAACCGATTGATCAGTGCAGCTTACTGTCATGAGGCAGCTGGAGAAACTTAACAGTTCAGTTAAATTTAACAATTACAGTGAAATTCATGTGGTTTTTGACTCTTACAAAGATAACCCATTGAAAAAAGAGATGGAGTTGATTCAGCAAAAAGGCTCAGATCCTATCCAGTACAAAATCTGATCAGAAAATACGATTTGAAATACACCAATGAATAAATTACTGGCTCTTGATAAGACAAAGGATGAATTGACCAAATTACTTTCCGACCAGATTATTCAATTTGGCGTGACAAACAGGAAAAATGTTCGTGGTCGGCTGGAAAGACAAAGCAGCTTCATCACATGGTGCTGATGTATCTAGTCTTTCAAGTAGATAAGAAGAAGTGGACACGAAGACCATACTACATGCTGCATATTTAGAACAGAGAGGAATAAAAAACACTCCTGTGCTTTTATCTGATACTGATGTTGTGGCTTTAGCATTAAGGCGATATCCCCAGATTACAACAGAGCTTGGAGTTCTCCTTGGCCATAGTATTAAAAGGTCAAGATGAGAACCTCCCTCCAACAATATCTGCTCTGAACCCAGCTTTATTAAGAGCTCATTTTCAGGGTTTTGAGTGGAACCAAGACCTCATCCAGCAGCCTCATAACCCACCACTTACGGATATCGGGTGGAAAAAAGTAGGGAGTACATACGAGACAGTTCCAGATCTTATACGGGAGCTTTGTCACTGCTCATGCTCTCAAAGGCGTTGCTCTCCTCCATGAACATTACGATTTGAAATACACCAATGAATAAATTACTGGCTCTTGATAAGACAAAGGATGAATTGACCAAATTACTTTCCGACCAGATTATTCAATTTGGCGTGACAAACAGGAAAAATGTTCGTGGTCGGCTGGAAAGACAAAGCAGCTTCATCACATGGTGCTGATGTATCTAGTCTTTCAAGTAGATAAGAAGAAGTGGACACGAAGACCATACTACATGCTGCATATTTAGAACAGAGAGGAATAAAAAACACTCCTGTGCTTTTATCTGATACTGATGTTGTGGCTTTAGCATTAAGGCGATATCCCCAGATTACAACAGAGCTTGGAGTTCTCCTTGGCCATAGTATTAAAAGGTCAAGATGAGAACCTCCCTCCAACAATATCTGCTCTGAACCCAGCTTTATTAAGAGCTCATTTTCAGGGTTTTGAGTGGAACCAAGACCTCATCCAGCAGCCTCATAACCCACCACTTACGGATATCGGGTGGAAAAAAGTAGGGAGTACATACGAGACAGTTCCAGATCTTATACGGGAGCTTTGTCACTGCTCATGCTCTCAAAGGCGTTGCTCTCCTCCATGAACATAGATGGGAAGGTAATCCAGAACAATGTAATAATATTGGAGAGTTTAAAGAAGATTATGAAGAAGACTTAGGACTTAGTGATATTTGTAGTGAAAGCGATGATGACTGTAATTAAACATAATATGATTGTATTAGTGAATAAGTAGCAAGTGTTTCTTGTCAATGTATGTAAAGCTCTATAAAAATTTGAAAATTTGTTCAATATTTTTAATAAAACATTTTAAATGATACTTTTTGACTCGATAATTGTTATCTTTTAATTTCCTATGTCTGTACTGTAAGAAGTATAGGTGCATGGAAGGTATATGTGGGGTGTCATTTATAATAATTGATATCTGGTGTTCCTATAAATAGTATCTTACATATAAAATGTTTAAGTAGACATAGTCTTTATTGTTTCCACTGTTAATAAGAGGTGAATAAGTGAGATAACTGTTTACAGAACAACTTTTAATTTTCGGTACCGCTAATTTACTTTGGAAATCCCAAAAGTAAATATTTTGAGAAAATGGCAGGTACTACATACAATTCGTTGATACCTTTAATGTGTAGAATTAAAAGGGGAAAAATTTTTTACATGGAAATAATTTTGATAAAACAGACGGTTGCTTAGAATAATAGTAAAAAGTGTTTGTGATGGCGGCCATTTTGTTTTTCGCGTTCTGAACCCAAACGCACTATTTTTTTTAGAGTGCCACCATCGAAATGATGTCTCTCTAAGATTTAACGAAGCGATTGAGACCACTCCCGCATTTGTTTCATCAAGGAGCCCATGGATGCACATTTGACAGCCGACTAGTCAACTAAAATGATTTGTCTCTGAATTTTAATAGGTTTATACTGGTAATAGATATATTCTTGAGTTTATTTTTTAATAGAGACTAGCAATATTTCAAAGGAAAAGGTCAAACCTTTGTCTTACTGACACAATCTCTCCTGTCACGACGAGTTAAAGAACAAAAGCAACTCACGAGGAACTCTATCGCTGAGCATGGACGGGTGTTTGAGTGTCGGAGGTCAAGACAGGTTGCGTGATTCTACAGACCTTTCCATTACACCTGTCCTTAATACCTTTGCGAAATGAGCGTCGGCGAAAGAGAATCAGCGTGCCACATTCTCTTTAGTCACTTTTACTTTTATCCAGAGTCTCAGCTAAGACAGTGCTGGATTTAGAGGAGGACTCAGGAGGCTGTAGCCCAGGGTGGGAAAATCAGAGGGGCGGCAAATTCAGTAAATATAATATATTGTATAATAATTAATTTTTTTTTAAATCACCATAGTTATTGAATTTTATTTTATTTCAACACATTTAAAGGGAAGGTTTTCCGAGTTGGGCCATACCACTACAGTATTTAAATAAGAAATTAAATAAAAGCCGGCATATGAAGAATATCTGAGCAAAGGGAAATTAGGTTTGAGTATTTTTTATCGGACCTTACAGTCAGTCAAGGGTATGAATAGGCTACACGCAGTGTTATATTATACCGTGTCTCTTAACACTATAATTCATTTATGACTTCTCTATATGGTGTTTAGTTTACACAAGATGGTGGTTTGAGGGATGGGAGTGACTGAGGGTGAGTGGTGTCTGGGTTGGGGATAGGGGGAGTGGCAAGACCTGTGTAGCCCCTAGGCGGCAAAAATATAAATCTGCCACTGAGCTAAGAATGTTTAAAATACTTGCTGTTTTTTAAAATACATCATTTTTGACATGAATAGATAGATCAGACAACCAAAGAGCAGAGAAATAACTAGAATGCTATATAAAGGATAGTAGTTTTTTTAAGCATTGCGTCTCACTACCCGTTAGGGCTATACGCCTATGTACTAATTACACTAATGTGTTAGGGATTAGAAAGGTCTGATTTAGAGGAAGTGTAACCGCATTTGAAGGAAGGCGATGTGGAAAACAATCTAGGAAAAAACCTTTACACAGATGGCTGGAAATTGAACCCTGACCTCCCTGATACTGGTAAAAATAAACCTGACAAGCCTAACGTTGAACTTGCGTGTCCCCTAATGTAGATATATACTAGCTATTTTATGCTATTTTTTTTTTAAAACAATTACTATACATTTAAAATATCAAAAAACAAACTACATTTTTCCAGATGCTTATACGGGTTACCAAAATACTCAAAGACGTGTTTATTAAATTGCATAAGTAAATTTTTCCCAGATAAATTATTTAAAGTGATAAAAACGTATGGCACAGTTTGAAATAGTTCTAAGTGTTGTTTTTGCTATTCAAAATTATGTGCACAATACAATTAAAATATTATTTTTGATGTGTGTGTGTGTGCGTGCGTGTGTGTGTGTGTGTGTGTGTGTGATGGTAGGCTGGATAGCAGACAAGCGAGCCGGTGAATATATCTCGCAGGCCGGATGTGGCTCGCGGGTGGTAGGTTTGTGAACCCTACACCTTAGATTAATTAAATGGCCACCTCTTATGGGTATTTAAAAAAAATCATATTACAGTAGACTCCCGATCATCCGCTTTGCGGATTAACCATGGCATCGCCAACAGCAGGGGATACGTTTTTGAAAAACGCCGCGTTGATGGAGAATACAGGGCTGCCGATTGTTTGTCAGTTATCCATAGAGAAGAGATAATGACAAGAGAGACAAACAATTTATGAAAGGGGGACTGCACTGGAATCGACTCATATCCTGTTTAACTATTTTGAATCAGGAAGATGAAATGCTCCTATATGACAAGCTGATGTTACGGAAAATACATAGCGGAATAAGGAAAAAGAAACAGACGCAAAGAAGCAGAAGACTAATACAAACTTTTTAAGTGATGTGTTCATTTTGAGAATAGTGTACATTGATTTAAAGTTTTTTTTATTATTTTATGCTTGAAATTTAATAATGTGTTCATAAAATCAATCACGATAGGTGAGCACTAATTTGAATTGAATGTGCAACAATTACAATCTCTGGTTTTACTAAATTTTCGGATTATCCACGGCACTCGTCCCCTCCATTACCACGGATAATCGGGAGTTAACTGTATAACCAGTGTACTGAAAGCATCTTCTCCCGCCTTCCAAGTTTCAGAGCACCAACACTTTCCTCACTATTACTATGTAACGTTATATATCTTAATCCAGAGACCGGTCCCACTGACGATAACCAGTTCTTGTCTTGAAAGGAGGGAGTGACTGACTTGTCTATACCAGAGAAAGAGTTAGCGGTGTCCATGTGTCTATTCTTAGATAATGTGTCCCTGCCCACTGACCAAGGGTAACGGCTTCATTCCAGACAGGTTTACCGGTGTCAAAATGGAGGCTACAATGTGTCGAGCACTGGTGGTCCTCAAGATCTCTGGAACTTTAGTAATAATAATAATAATGAATTAAATAATGTTTGTCACAAAAAATATGAAATAAAACAGATTAATCAGATTGTATAGACTCAATAGACACAAGTCGTAGAGAAAAGAAAGTCCGTGCCATCTTTAAGATGATGTAGGGTACACAAGAAAAGGGCAGTGTTTTTGCAGTTTTATAGCAAAACTTTTTTTGGATCAAAAAGAAATAAAATACTGCTTCAGTATAGACAGAGAGTTTAATTTTTTCACGGGATGATATTAACAGTTTTTTGAATATCTGTATTGAGCATAGTGGCATTAGATGAAAAATGTTTTAAATTAAGAGGAAAAGCTGTCATTAAATTCCAGGACAACCTCGACAGATATTAAACCTCTGTTGAGGTCACCAAGTGAAGAAAAATTAAAAACTGTGTTCCTACAGGAAAATTATTATATTTATTTTGATCAAATAAATGTTTTGCCATAAAAACTGCAAAAACATTGACTTTAACTGGCGTTCCCAACTTAAATCAACAAATCTGAACAATTATTTGTAAAATAGTAATAATAATAATACTTAGCCACACGTATTACTACCCGTTCGGGCTACACGCTTAAGTACTAACTACGCTAATGAGTTAGGGATTGGAAAGGTTGAATATAGAGGAAGTGAACCCGTATTTGCGGGGAAGGAGACTGTAAAATCATTTAGGAAAAACCATCCCCAGTTCATCCAAGCAAGTTTAGAACCTCTAACTTCCCGTCCTCGACAGTCTAGCTCAACATGAAACTAGCGGCTAGTGCGTTAGCTAATTACGCCACTGCAGGGAGTGATTATTTGCGAAAAATTATCAGGTTTATAATGTAAAAAACCATAAAAACTATTACTTGCTAATTAATTATTTCAACATATAATTTAATTAATTAATTTTTGTCTTGTATTTATAGTTACCAAATGGAATTTACATTAAAATAATGATTTCCATTTATAACTTTCAAACAGTCTCTTTTCCCCCTTCCTCTTTATCAAAGGGCTCTGGTGGTCCAAGTTCGCATAACTTCAATTTGGTGGTCATACATTAGTAAAACTTTGAGAATCACTGACCTAGTGGATTTTATTGTATACGGTATACTGGTAACCACAAAGGGGGCCATCCATTAAATGAAGGACTGTTTATAGTCGAGCTTCTTGTTTGATGGATTAGTCTTCAGCTCAGGTGAATAACTTCATATTCTCTTTAAAATATATTCATACAACTCTCATATCATATGATTGTTACACTGTAAAATATATCTTCATAGATAGAGGTTGAAAATTATAAGTTATTGTTTAATCCAATACCAATAATCGTTTTTAAATAATGTACTAACACAACAATAATATAATAGCTTATAAATAAATAAAGCTCTGTCAGAAATTAAAATGAAAAATAAATCGTATCAACGTTACCGTTACATGTAATATTACCTTCTTTTATTTTTACATCCATTACTGTTTCCAGTCCGTGGCCTGGTTAAGTTTTTTTTTATTCAAGCCACATATTTTTCCAGTACCTGCTTGCAAGGCCTGTCGTAGCTTCATAATGCAGTATTACCAAAGGCTCTTTATTTTAATCAAGGACCTTGTACATAAGTGTTCAACCTTACTACTGCAATTTATGCATGCATTCATTTAAACTAACGGCTAAAATGGCAATGGCTAGAACAGATTTATAATGAGATGGATGCAATTTATTTTTCTGTCTGGTTGACAAACATGTTGATCACTCTTTTCCTAATATTCTACTACATATATATATAGTTTATGTACATTTACATAATTTTATATTTGATTTTAATTATATATTTGAAATATATGAGACTTGAGAAGATTAATGGACAGACAGGGTGACCAATGAAGAAGTCCTAAGAAGAGTGGGTGAGAAGAGAACCATTTTGGATGTGATTCTTCGGCTTAAAGGAAACTGGATTGGACACATCCTTGGGGGAAACTGTCTTCTGCACGACGTCATAAAAGGAAAGTTTGAGGGTAAGAAGAGTTTAGGAAGAAGGAGGATTCAAATACTAGATGACTTGAAGGAAAGAAGAGAATTTTGGGAGCTGAAGGAGGAGGCAGAGGGCAGGGTGCATTGGCGGTCTAAGTTCATTGACAAAAGGAATGGACCTGTCGTAAGACATAATAATAATAATGATGATAATAATAATATTAACTCTACAATCTCATTAGAAATAATGGTAAAAACATTAAAAAGAAAAGAGTTCTTTAAAGGAATACAACATCGAAGGAGTAGTAGGCTTTGTCTTATCGGCATAGGAAAAACCATTTTAAAATTCATACAAAACCAATTTAGAGTAGCTATCATAGGCA
Organism: Timema bartmani; assembly: GCA_902151455.1. Taxonomy (NCBI): domain Eukaryota; kingdom Metazoa; phylum Arthropoda; class Insecta; order Phasmatodea; family Timematidae; genus Timema; species Timema bartmani. The sequence continues at coordinate 640 of CABFWB010003473.1, read as the reverse complement.
AGCTGTCATCTTATTTGTCTTAAGGCTTTCAAAATTGACACCATTTGTCTAGAGTGACAATAACAGAACACGTGTAATGGCGTTTGACTGTTTTGAGAGTAGATTCGGTAGCGTTTAGAAATGTTATATAAGGTTTATCCAATGGTGATTCGACTTAAGTTTCCCTTCTATAGATTTTTATAAAACCTGTTTGGTGGAAATCAATACTGGTACAGTAAGTCTTAAGGCTGATTCACACATAACGCTAAGCTATGCTATGCTGTGCTAAGGTTTTGTCATTTTGATTTTACACTCATTGCTGAGCTAAACTATGGTTCCTATTTATCTCGAAATTCAGTGTTGTTTCTTTCTAGTCTGTTCCAGTGATGTTAAGTTATGGCATTCTCCAAAATGTCTTGTTTGAGCTAAGATTATTGTACTGAGGAAGAGGAGATGCTGCTATTAGAAGCTATTTAGGAAAAGGCAGAAAAAAAATAGGAGTGGGAAGGATGGATCAGAGCCCACGAACCAAACTTGCAACGGGTAAAATTCGGCAAATTTCCGCATCTAGTTCAACGAGACTTTGAAGTAGACGAGGACAAATTTAAAAACTACTTTAGATTAAATAAAAATTAGTTTTATGAACTGTTAGCACTGATTA
>CABFWB010003472.1:59360-78493 GCA_902151455.1 Timema bartmani | reverse complement strand
AGGTATTAACAAGCCAACTACCTTCTCTGAGGGTCGCTTCTGACAGTCAGAGCTGGTAGACAGGCAAACAAGGAAGGGATGAACAGAGGATTGAAAAGTTAACGTTTTACAAAGCTTGTGGAGGTCACATCTCGGTATGGCCACCGTTAAGAACTTGGTATTGAATTTAATCTTTCCTGCATAGAGGGGGAAGCTGATTAATTAAACTTATTTTTCTTTATGTGTGTATACCCCTTCTACGGTAGGAGTGTAGGTAAGTTAGAGATAGTAAAAGCTACCAGATATACGCTCATGTCATTCGTCAAACCACATAAATTCCAAGACCATTCGTTGATCTGGTGTCACTTTTGGCAGACAAAACTTTTAAAACAAACAATTTATTTTCAATTGAAGACGTTGCCCCAAGAAGGATGCAGCTACAATTTTACTAACTTTTGGGAAGTTAAAAAAAGTTTCAAAAAGTACTTGATTATCATGTATAATAGATAGATAGACATAATATGCAGTGAATATCATTTAAGTATTTCATCATTAGAGGCATGGGTGGGGCCTTTAAATTTTGGAGCTGCACCCTTTTTGCACAAATAATACAAAAAAGTGCAATAGTTGATCAACTATTTGATTAATTTAACCAAAAATAATATATATTTTATTATTGACATGTAATATAACTTTAAAAACATACAATAAACCAATAATAAATGTAAATAAGATATAGAAAATAAACTTTTGGCTGATACCATGTTTTCACTTAGGTATTCAACACCAAGTTCAACATCTTGCTCACCATAATCGATTGAAGACAAGGTTTCACCTTAAACATCATCACTTTTGAGGGCTTTATAATATTCGGTTTTATTGGGTGGGACATAACGTTCGGCTAAATACATCACGTTCCTTAATTTGGCCTTCTTTGTTCGAATCGGAGATGTGTAGGCAACGATAGACAACTTAACTGGAATATGTTCGTCAACTTTCCTCTGGATGGCAAAAGAGTGGTAGACTGGAAAAGAAGCATGTACATTTGCCAACACACAATCTTGGTGGTCCTTGCTGTATTCAAATTTTCGATATTTTGAAATCGTGAAGGTTTGTTTTTGGGCATTAACAATAACTTTTTTTAAGTGCCATTCGTAATGTTCAGTAAAGTTAAAAATCATATCCTGGTTAACAAGAAGAGGTACGAAGTGTTTAGATGAGAGCTGAATGTTTTGCACATACTGTGGGGGAGAAAATGTACTTCTCGATGATTCCAAAACACCAATCACAGGGTAGATAGCTATGGTCTGGTTCTGGAAAACAATGAATGTTTGTCTGTATACAAGTAGTTTCCACAATAAGATAAAGAAACTGTACTAGTGTGTGTTTGTTAGTTTGAGCTATGGCATTGTTCAAAAACAAAAGAGCACCAAAACCGATTTAGGAAGAATATTTTCTATGTAGTGAAACAAAAACAAAATAACTTCATTTGGTGATTTTCTAGCCATTGTTTCATCGTATGTATAGAAATAAGCGAGGCTAGTTTTGCCTGAATGTATGCAAAAGTTATAGGTCTACAACTGACGCCTATATAATGCATCACATGATGGTACTTTCGGTAAGGGAAGAATTTGTTGATAATCAAAAGTTAAGACCTCAACACTTTCATGTTGTTTTGCTATTATTGTTTTTACTTTGAACTCCTTGAAAAATGATTCTGCTTTCAAGCTGTGAACATCTTTCTTTGTTTTTAGTTCCTTTTTTTCTGGTTCTTCAATATAAGGATCTTTCATTTTGTTATCAATAATGTCAAACTGCTTGCATGTATCAGACCGAGGGTATCCAAAACGGTAGTTGAAGTTTTGCTTAAAGAATCGATAGTAAAAGTCATGAGATACTTTAGGCTTAAAGTCAGGAGGAGGCTTTTTGCTAGAACTTGCTATTAGTATCTGATAAATTTCTGGTTCATATTGCTCTAAAAAAAGTTGATGCATTCTTAGTATGTTAAGATCAGGTGATAAATAAAATCAACTGCTTTTATTTCTGCTGTAGTGTGATTCACGGCGTGGAAAGCTTCTTATATGATTGATTACATTCTCAATCAAATCAGCTTGTAACCGGTTAGGTCTATTAGGATGCTTTCCACGCTGATCTTGTGGTGAAGTAATATTAGAAGCATTGTTGAGGGCTTTATATATGTTGTCTACATTTTTCCTTGAAATACCATGATTGGAACCAAACGAAGCTCTACATACCCTAAGATTTTCTGTGCCTAGTCGAATATGATAAGAGAGAGCACAACTACTCTTCTTTATATTACCTGATCTAACCCGAAATCTTTCAGCAATGGAGGTTTTAACTGGACCACTTAAATATACGTCTTATAGATGCTTATCTCCTATTTCATTAAACTTAGATAAGAGAATATTCCTCTTTTCTTCAGAAACTTTATTAAAACATTTGTACTTACACAGGCAATTAGGTCCAGAGGTCCTTGGCCCCAATTTTTGACCTTTCTAATTTAAATAGGCCTTACTTTCAGCTATAGCTTTTATTTATTCATTTCCTTTCTATTTATCAGAATTTCTTGTCCTTTTTTTTCTCTCTTCCATATTTTCACCAGAACTGTTAGAATTAGGCGTGTTATTTATTTCATCATTAGTTCACTCTGATCGTGTCTCGTAATTGATTTTCTTAACCTTTCTTGGTATTTTTGATGTTCCAGCACGATATAAACTATCAGTACTATCTTCACTTACATCACTTTTTGAAGGTCCATAAATGTTAGATGAACCACTACTAAAAGGGTCAGATAAACTTTCACTGTCACTAATTTTTACAATAAAAACATATTAATATTTTAAAACAGTTTACCTAAGTTCTTTGTTCAATAAACAACACAAAACAAAACACAAAAACATAAATAAATATAAAGTATAAAAGTATATAAGTATAAAAAAATCTCTTTTTGTTTCGTGCAGAAAGGATGTAGCTCCGGAGCTGGCTCCTTATTGCACCAAACAATTGTGGATACAAGTAAATTCATTGTTATAACTTCTTAACGGAAAATCAGATCTGCATTCTTTTTGCACCAATCTATCCGGCTTTTTTTTTTACATAAAATTCACATTATAACTCAAGATTGACAAAATTTTTAGCTTCATCCTTCTTGCAGCAAGATCTCCAGCTATATTTGTTATCTAACCGTTGCTATAGCGTCTGATAGCTATCAGTTACCACCACTCCTATGGCTAATTAGATTTATGTTTTGGCCAATGAACTCTTATGTTCACTGCGTTTTACTATCTACTTGTCTGGGCTATTCCCATATCTACACAAACATAATAGGAATAATAAAGATGGTAATTATACAAAATTCCCCCACATTTGCGTATATGTAAATTGGTAAGCCAATTAGTTAAAAATATTCACAGTGCACCGGACTGAAATGTGAACCACGCACTCCCTGGAACCAGTAATCTAGTGTATTACCAGAGGAGTAGTGCCTCAGGCTATAAAAGCAATGATGCGTGTATTACAAAGGTTATTTTAAAAAGTTGAATATATTGATTTGTTATGAATAGAGTGGTTGAGAGTAAGTGCATCCGCATAAGCTTGTGAAGGGGATAGTAAAACCACATGGCTAAATGCAGAAAGCCAAAAACAATACAACAACAGTACATGTCACATTACACCTAAATGTCTACAAAAAAAGCTACAGTTCATTGTAAGAGTTTCATTGGATTAAGTTTGATTATTTTATCAAAGAAAGCAGACCCTAAGAGTCCTGAAAATAGTTAATTGAAATTAAAGTAAAACCAAACAAATCGCCCTCATAAAGGGTTTGTACCTTCTCCTATCAAACAGAAAAGTTTAAAAGCCAATAGTAAAAAAACAAATAAATGGATTCTCCCTAAGATATGGGGTCCTATAGTTTTTTCATGTCATACAAGAAATAAATTCTCCTATAAAAAAGAAGACAGAAAATAAAAAGTGGATGGATGACTGGATTTTCAAATAAAGTTGAGTGTAGTCAAACTCTCTTCTGTAAAAGAGATAGGAGCATTGTTCACGGGTGATTTTACAAAGGCTTTTAAATTTAACGGCATGCTTTAGCAACTTTGTACTTTCCATTTATGGTATGTTTCGAACTACTTGCCTCAGCGAATGTAACTGTATGGGTCACAAGCTTGTGCCCTGTAAAAGTGGGATATAAATGGTCTTACCTTAAAAATTAAAAATTCATAGGCTATAAGTCAAGCATACATTTCTTAAAAGTGTAAACATTGCATAAGATAACGTGTTTTAAAAGTGTACTGAAATAATCACACACTAAATATAACCTAAATAAAAGGAGAATAGTGGAAAAACTCTTATACAAAGAGTAGTACTCATTATATAATAAATCAATTAATAGATTAATAATCCTACCATGATAAAAGAAGTATATGACCCCTCATGCACAGTTATACGAAGTTTTATGCCCAATGCATTAATAAATGATTCATCTAGCACTTATGGTAGTTACTTACTCTATGGCATTAGGAACTCGAAAGATCATCGCCACCTATCACTCTTGAGCTATTTCTATCCAGTCCACCTCATTACACCCTATCTCTTAAAGGTCCATTCTAAGCTATCCTCCCACCTGCATCTAGGTCTTCCCAATGGTATCTCCACCTTGGGTTTTGCCAATCATTACCTTGAACCAGGTTCTAGATTCTCCCATAATCTACGAGACTTGATGATCCTAACAATCATGTTTGTTATATTAAAATAAAAATCATTTTACAAATTTTATCAATAAATATTACAATTGGTATTTAATTCAATAATATCATTAACTTATGATCATTCGACACTTAGTATGACTAAGAATTTTTGAATCTATAACATTTTGTCAGGGCATTTAACATAGATGTTGGGACTAAGAGGTTTATCTTGTAAAAAATAGCAAGTAGCAATGTCTCAGTCCATTTCAGCAACACCAAACAGGTAAGGAAGCCTGGGGTCCACTTTGGCTGGGTTTGTCATTAGTTGGGAACATCTGACCCTTTATCTCGGCCGGGCATATTATGTTCTGCTAGCCGGTGTTGTCTATAAAATTGGTATAGTCGAAACAATAAATTTCATTTTATAGATATTTCAAATTTATAATTGCAATGATAAATTCAAATACATTAATAAAATTAATGAGTTAAGTTAAAACACCAACACTACATTTTTTACTATAAAATGAGATAAAATCAAATTGTCGGGGTATAAACAGAACAGTATTTATATGATATAACTAAACATGAATTAATTTTATCACTTTCAAACTGTTTATATGTAAAATATATTTCTCTTTGACAAATAGTAGGCTATAAATATTTAATTGTGTCCACCTCATATGAATGTCAATTCATATAAATCTCAGCCCCACACATTAATTACTTTACCTTAACAATAGTACTCTACATTAAAAGTATAGAATAACAAGTTTGACCTCTCAAAACTCATAAACTGTAATGATTTAAACATATTGAATGACAATTTAATACTTTTGATTAAACACTTGTTAAAATTTTGTACTCTCAAATGATCTTAAAGGAAAATATATGTTATTAACTTTATTTATGAATCGAATTATTTAAATTATAAGTACTTTATCTCGATGGGATGTATTTCAGGCATAAAATGAAACAAACTATGTCCTTTTTATCTAAAATATAGTTAGAAGAGTGAAGCTGTGCTTCAGACAATTATTAATACACATTTAGATAGTTAAATTAGAATCACGGAGAGGTAAAAATTATAGTCTTACCAACGTGCGAATGTGGGTTTGGCATAAGTGATTACACTATATAAACATTACGAGTTATTCTTACAGTTTCAATCCTCCTTGATTGCAATTTAAATTTGCATCTGATAACTATAAGCAGTTTAAACTATCCTTGAATTTAGTTTGAATTCACACCATAAAAATTTGAGATTTATTTATTCTGTTTATATTCTCCTAATTGGCACTATAAAAACATGAGCCATTTTTCTCCTATTTATATGCTCTTAAATCTTACATCAAATTCTTCTTTTTGTAACTTCCCAGAGCTTACTTAATTCTTGCTTTGTAAAAACATGATTCTTCTCCTATTTTTATATTTCTAAAACATACTCACTTGCGCAATTTGTTTTTATATCCCAAACAATTTTATTCAAGATTGTAATTTTTAAACAGGAAACATTTATTTTTTCAATATTTAAACCTCCTAGGCTTCAATCATGTGATATTTTTTCTACCGACCATATCCTCCCAGGATACAAATCCAAACCAAATATTGCCACTGTGCCTGAAGAGTCGTACATTGCGACAAACATGACAGATCTTCTAGCTTTTTGTTGTTGCCAATGTTGGCAGCATGTAAAGTGGTCCCGTTGAAGTGTCACCAGCTGACAACGGACAGTTTCACGCTTGGACATTCCCCCCTCCTGTTTCGAAAGGGCTTCAAACTTCACTCTTAAACTGCGGATAAATATTATTTATGTTGATTACATCTGGGCTGCTTCTTTTAGAACTGTTTTTAGCCTGATCAAAGACTGAACCTGCACGGTTATTTAGAAGTACATTATTTTTCTGTCAATATAATTTTGTATTCATAAAAAATTTTGTTTGCATTTATTTATCAATGTTACTACCCACACTGGTTATTAACCTTCGAACCCTATAAAGTGGTTTTAGCAATGCCATCTATCTGTGTGTCTGTTTAACCCTAAATTTAATGGTAGATTAGTAAGGGATGAAAAGAGAACAAATAATTTTTTTCAAAATCTGCCCAAACGATTTTGATTAAAATTAGTATTTAGTCGATGATTAAGATTATAAACAGAATGGCTGTATTCATTTTCCTACAAAAATGACTTTTAAGGTACTTTATAGAAGCGGCAATTTCCTTATCTCCGCAATTATTTAAGATACCAAATAACTTATCATTGCAAAATTGTAGTACAGTTAAAAATAAAAAAATATTTTAAATATATGTTTATAAAACCAACCGTTTCTGAGATATTGGCAAATATATTAATACCATTTTGAGAGCTTTAGTTGTACAGCGATACTATTTAAGTTTTGACGCAATAATTTTCTAATTCCATAGAATAATTAGATCAGTAAGTCTCTCAAAAGTGTATGTTCTTTTTCTCTCAACATCTTAGGGGAAATGTTTGTACAGCAATGATATACCTCTTTTATTTTAGACTCAATAGTTACCTTTTTATTGGTAAAAATTAATAAATGAGGAATTTAATAAAAATGCTATAACCATAAGATGTGCAACCCCTAATAAAATGTCAACATTTTTAACCGGAAATTAAAATTTTAATACGAGGTGTTGACCCTTGTGGACCCAATATCGATATTTTTTTTGGTATTTGAAAAGAAAATCATTAAATTTAAATACGGGAGTCAAAAAATGTTTAACGTAAGTATAAGGAATTTGTTTGGGTTTGCTATTATTATTTCGTTTAATATATATTACGAGTTTTGAGTAAATTTCTCAATTTTTAAACAATGGATTGAGAGAGTCCGTTCGGAATTCCATACCATTTATTTTTATGTATAATTGGTTTTATCAAGTGATTTTTTTTTATAGTTCCAGATAATATGCGTGCACTTACTTTTGTAAATTTTCCCCACCCTCGAGACATTATATTTATAATTTAAATTAATGCAAGCTGCTAATAACCATAGCACGTAGTCCTACAGGCACCAAGCAGAGAACTACGTGTTGATATAAATATATCCCTGCTAAGCTAGCACCAAGAATCCCCCCTACTTATAACAGTTAAGAAAGTTAACTAATGTCCTCTTGGAAAGATAAAACACATCTGTTTGAAGCGCACCTAAGAAGTCTGTTTACCAGTCGTGAGATATTGGTATTATGTTTTGATCATTCTTTTGGTGCAGGCCAAATGGTGTTTAGTGATTCAATCGTAATTGAGTCAGTCATTTCTAATAGGCCCTAGCTCAATTTTTGGCTAAAATGACTTATTGGTACCTGGTGATTCCTTACACCAAAAAGCACCATTTCATGCTAAAAGGACCTTCTTCTAGCCCCAAGTATGGATACAACTGCGAAATAAAGCTTTCTGTCATTTCTAAAAGGCCTTCTCTCCAGGAGCCAGGGCATTTTAGAAATGAATGTTTGTTAGTTTGGCAGTGTTTGTTTGCAATAATAGAGTGCACTGCTTCCATACACAAATAAACAACACTGGACTCTCTAGAAGGCTACAATTATATTATTATCTATGGTGTTATGTTTTCATGTATACAAGAATCATCTTTAAGTGTTTTGCTTTATCTGTTGTTAAAAGAGTAAATGGCAGATGAAAATGGCAGATGAAAATGGCAGATGAAAATGGCGGATGAAAATGCGAACCGAAAGAGGAAGAAACGTAAAAATCCTGAAATATATCAAATACATGTAGGCCTAATAAATAAAGCTGTATTATATATGTACGATAAGGGGCAAGCCAAAAAAGATAATAATGAGGTTTGCTTCTTTTTGAAACACTAAATACGGGAGTATGTACCAGCAGGTAATTAAAGTGTTGCATCTTTATTCAGACGCATGTGCAAAGCAGAATAGAAACCATCCCTTATCAGATTTCTAACCTCACTAAACATCACTGGACGCTTTGAAGAAATTTTTCAAAGATTTCCTGTTTGCGGACACTTATACTTGCCTTGCGACAGGGACTCTGGCATTATGAAACGCGTGATTCATAAGAGAGACAGAATCTACACTCCAAGGGAATTGTGAGTAAACTCCATCAAAATGGCTCAGCATGTGGCATATCCACATGGAAAGTTCCACTAGACAGATAAAAGATAGAATATATAAAAAAAAGTGATGAAGTTTGCGGAAAATTGACATTTGTAATAGTGTCTCACTAGTCTTCCTCATGGGATTCTATTGTGAAAAGGATTCTATACTAGGAAATGTTTATTTGTTATTATTAATAAGAGTTTGTAGCATTTTTAGTAAATATATTTTGGCATCTAAAAGTCAAGATGACAGAAGTGGAATGAAATATCTATGGTTTTTTATTCATTTCTAAATGGCCCTTAATTTTTTAATATCAAACCCTTCATAAATAATAATAACTTATCCTAATGTGGTATAGTATGATAAGAAAAAATTTCAATGCACCTAGAGTATCACACAAAATTATCAAACAAATTAGTTCGAAACAAGGTTCTTCGCAAAAGAGTTTTTGTTTCGTTTTTCTCAAAAATATAATTTTGAAAAAGATTATTTTTGTAATTACTGATTAAATTGTTATTGAATGTAAAACTAAGGTTATAAACGACTTATAATATTATAATTAATCTAGTAAGGTATGTATCAGCTAGATAGTTATTTAAGGAAAATAACACACGTTCGTTTTGATAGAGAAGAGGGAAACAATGGTTTCTGAGTTGTGAGGGACATATTGAGCTCAACATACCAGAACTCAAATACCAACCTACTCATCGCATGAAAAACTGTGCAACAGCTATTTAGATCGGATTTAAAATAATAATAATTTTCATTTTACAGCTTCTTTATAACCTTTCGGGTTTTAAGCTAATACACAATAATTATTCACAATATTTGACATGAGCCACATCATTTATATTACCATAAAGTGTATAAACGTTGTATGACTTTATAAATTAATTGTCAATCTGTATTATGTGGGTAATATTTGAAAAATGCGTGCTTCATAAAACCTTTACAGCAATTTAAGAGCGGAGTGGCCTAAAGTTCACTCACCCTGTATGTAGACTTTTAGCCGTTCTGTGAGATGATAACTCTAGCCCAGGTTACATCTAGAGGCTGCCAACATGTCAAACCAGCAATGAGATCACGTGATGATTGTGAATATGAAGGTGTGAAGCTAACGGAAACCTTACACTCATTTTAAGCCGGACTAACCAGACCATGATGACCAATGGAACAGTTTCCCTTTCGGAGAAAGTACCCGTCTTACCGCTGGGAATCAAACACTGGACATCAAGATCATTAGTCAGGGTCACTTACCACTAGACCAACAGGTCGGTCAGAGATGAGAGTGAGTGAGAGTGAGTGAGAGAGAGTGAGTGAGAGTGAGTGAGAGTGACCATAATAGTATGAGTTAGAGGGATAAAGAGAGGAAACAATTTAATTGTATGGATAGTGACAGGAAAAATAATATATTCTCCCTCAGGCCGAATGGCAACAGGATTAATGTTGAAACTATTTTTGCGTGAGCTAACAAAACTAAAGGAAATACTAGCGACAAATTAATTTAACCATATATAAATCAAATAATTAGCAAAGTTAGCTTAGGATATACGAAACAAACTATTGATTAATATCTGATATAAAGTTTCTACAATAAACTTTTGTATGTGTTTTATCGGAAAGACATATTCCGGAGATAATAATAATAATAATAATAATAATAATAATAATAATGTATTAATATTAGTTGGGGTCTAGTGGCTATAGTTCCTGGTAACAGATCCAGAGGTATCAAGTTCGATTCCTGGCACTTTTCAAATCTCTCTGTGAAGCAGTGGGTTTGTAAGAAGTCATACTGAGCTTTGTGTGGACAAATAAGGAGCTACTTGAATAAAGAATTAGTGGTTCCAGTTTAGAAAACTGAGATTAACGGCTGGTGGACTCATTGAACTGACCACAGGACACCCTCTATCTGCAAATGTTGGTACTATCATCGCTAATGGTGGCGGCCGCTCGGTCAGTAGATCTCACTTGCGGGCTAACACCTGTGAGTATTAATATTAATAAATACATAAAAATATTTGTATTAATTAATAATAATAAACACATATTATTATTAGCATATTTTATTATCTTGGAAGAACTTTCTGAATATTACAAACCCAATGTTAACTCCAACATAATCTGTAGCAACTTAATGTTAAAGGCAAAATCACATTCACAAACACAACCCCCATTTGATGCAAAAATGATTTAGCAGTGATTTCTGGTAGCTTACATGTTGAATTACACTTTTTTTTTATAATTAGGCAAAACCTTGAGGATAACTAATATTGATGAACATTTAATTTATTTCGTTTAGTTAAATTTACGGATTTCATAGAAGTTTAAATAGTGAAAATATCTGATGCACACGAATTATGGAACAACTCATCCGAGCTTGGTAATACCCTACACGAACTGCGGGGTGAAAATAAAATATATAATGACTTTGTTCAAATGTAACATGGAGGTTGGGTTATGTTAAGCTAGGTTAGTTTAAATTAGATTAGGTCAGGATAGGTTAGGTTAGGTAAGTTTAGTGGTAAGAGTTGAATGGGATTACAGGTTGTTCCGCAATTCTTGTGGACCGGCTGACAGGTATAATTTATTCTGCAATTCAAGTGCGCCCAAAATATCACATTTAAATCAATGAGGGTTGTTGTGTTTTTGCCCTGAAACCCTCAAATTCTCAATTATTTTAGGTACCATTAAAGAGCTAATCAGACTTTTTCAGTATTGTAATTTTCTTCTTTAACTACTCTGCCATAATATATATCTATTTACATCCTTAAGCATTCTACACTTACGTAGATAATGTTACATGATACATTAGTTATAAATACCAACAGTAAAAGCTAGCTCCAATAAGATAAAATCGTGATAAACTTTCATGAAAGTGATTTTATTGTTCATTTATACGACTGCTAGCCACGAAGTGTCTGCATATGGAATAAAAGAGAAAATGGCGGAACACATACAATGTTTAGTTGGGTTTTTTTCTAGTTGCTGTTGAACCGAACATGGGGGGGTTGAGTTTGGGGGTCTATTGGAGTAGGGAGCAAGGGGGCTGGTATGGTGTAACGAGCTCATGTAAGCCTTGTGGGTTCAACGCGCTACTTTTTATAGGATAGATTACAGAGCAGATAAATCTCGTGTGGGAGACCCATCTCTTTTCCTTTTAATCCTTCTTTTATGTTTTTCAATTTAATTCTCTGTTTTATTTTTTATTTTTAAATACTAGAAAGTCAAGCAGGGTTTATACATTCTTGGATACTTGAAGTGAGATGTTCGTATCTTTGAGCTAGGTTTTATGGCTACTTTAAGTACAGTTCGAACCCAGAAAATAAATGGAAATATCTAGTATCTGTTTAAGATTTGTCTTGAAAACTAGTTTTTTTCTACAGTTATTGGTATTAAGTTAGGATGTTTATTTGTAATTATTGCCGGCCCATGTTAAACTATTTTTTTTGTCATATCCTAATTAATATAACAATGTTTGTTTGGATTAATACCCGAGATAACATTTTATCAATAAATAGACAAGAATAAAACTTAAGAAAATTATTAAATAATTTGGAAGGAGTACAATTTTGTTCTAATATATTTAATTTGAGTATCACCAGCAACATTAACACTTGGTAAGCTTATTTGTTCTAGTTTGACAACGAAACATTGTGTAAATTTGATTTAGGGTTGGGGTTCGGATTCCGTTTGGCTGTACTGAGGATGGTTTTTCCTAAATGTGTTTAAAAATCTATTTAAAAAAAATTGGGATAATTTCCTCCAAATCTGAATTTAATCATCCTAAGCTCATTTGAGTAAACATGTTTATAGCCCCGATTAGTACTAAGGGGATGTGCTCAGTTTTTTTTGTAAGGAAACAATTTTCTTACGACAGTTTCTAGGGAAAACATTTTGTAAACCCACTAAATACTATTACAACAGCCATTTATACTCTTTAATTACCGTAGTGGGGTATTTTAAAAATCTGTTGAATCCCTGGAGTGTTTTATATAAAAAAAATTAAACGAAAAAAAAGGTGGAACTTTTGCAAGAAACTCGCAGAACTACCTTAAAGCGAAGGAGGCACTATACATTATTAAGGACAACAATTCAAAGATTCTGCCATCGTGTATTTCACAGGGAGTCTTTTTTTCCCCCTTGGAAGTATTTACTGTAATAGGAGCAGAGGTTAATTGCCACGATACAGACACTCCGAATTTGGAGAAAAGAGTAAGGAGTAAGGGTTGGCGGTGCAAAAACTGGCACTCACGTCCTCGTGCAGCATCGCGATCGATAGCAGCGCACCAACAGTTAAAACTAAGAACCGTACTGTAGGGGAAAAAACCTAAAGATTAGATCTTAACCATAGAATACGCACTGTTTCAAAAGAAAATTACATTTGTAAAAATGAAAATTATTTTAAACATCTACATTAGGGGACAGGTGTTTATGCGAGAGATTAGCACGTTTAACCTTTGAAAAATGAAACTTTATTCAAACCAGACGCGACAGAGATGTTTTTTCAAACGTCTGGCTGTGTTTTCCCAAAGATAAACTCACCTAGTCTAATTTGTTGGTGATTGGGAGGTCAGAGTTTCTGCCCTTGACGGGTTATAAAGAATGTTTTTTCCATATTTGTTTCTTATTCTTTCTCCACGCAAACTCATGAAATGATCTAAACTAAACATCCCTCCTTCCTACCTTGGTAGCGTTACTAAAATTCATATTGCCCAGATGGTTAGTAAAAAGTGATGGAAAATCTTCTGTACTATTAAATAAGGTTGTATGGTACTTGTTTTAGAGTACGGATAGTAGAATACCAGTGTAATAGTAATACATACATATGTAGCTCACCCTCTAGCCTGGGATGAACAACCCTGTCACCAATCGCCACAAGTGGCGAATTATCCATAAGAGTCTTCCAGCTCTCTCAGTAAATAGACTTTTCCTGATGGTATGTGCTGATTGTTACTTAATAGTTCCTGTGAAAAATTGGATGCATTCCCGATATTCATTGAGTGCAGATATTCAGTCAATGTTTCTGCAACTTATCAGAATACAGGATTGTCAAATTTCCCATAAAATTATTCTACATTTTCAATCTGAATGGTTTTTATCATTTACGTCTGAGGCAGCTGTAACTGAGAAGTCAAAGGTTACATGTATATAATAAACTTGTTCAAACTTGTGTTTTGTTTTAAATTCTCAATAGAGCAACAGTTTTTTAATCTTTTACATGGTGTGGGGGATTTCACCGCTCATTCCCCACACCTGTGGCTACATTAAAAAAAATGTTGCCCACCTCTGCTTAGCCAATCCTAGAAGCTCATTCGATTCGTAAATCTTCATACTTGAACAGATATCTATGAGATCATAATCGGAATTTGTTTAATCTTATAACATATAATTTATTTTACTAATGAATTTATAATTAATTTAGGGTAAGCAAACCAGAATTTACCTGAAGATGGATATAAAATCAACATTTGAAAAATCTTCCTAAGTGCACTTGCCATTCAAGATATTCGAGTCTCTATCTCTATGACCTGAGTAAATAAAACAAGCAGACGCTGAACTAACTTCCCTAAAATAAAGTGCTTGTAATTATATATTAATAACTATCGTTGTGTCTCATAAGCTTGTATAGCTAGGAAAGTAGAACTTAATAATAATAATAATAATAATAATAATAATAATAATAATAATATTTTATTGTGTCAGGAGTACATATTTTTAATAATTGAACATGGTCCAGCTAAGAACAATGTGCTTGTAAGCTGGTGCCTCATCATAAATATCATATATACATGTAATAGTATAAATAATAAATACATTTCATTCATTAAAGTATATTCTTACAATTAACCCAATTATAATACTTAATTTAGTTCCTTAAATCTATTAAACTTTATATTTAATGTAATATTTGAAAACCAGTCTCGAGTACATTTCATGGCTTATTTGTCATATTAGTCACTCTACTATTATTATTTTACTAAGTCTTTCAGTAGTAGTAGCAGTGGTAGTATTAGTAGTAGTATTAGTAGTAGTAGTAGTATTAGTGGTAGTAGTAGTGGTAGTAGAAGTAGTAGTAGTAGTAGTAATAGTATTAGTAGTAGTAGTATTAGTAGTAGTAGTAGTAGTAGTAGTAATAATAGTAGTAGTAGTAGTAGTAATAGTAGTAGTAGTACTATTAGGAGGAGGAGGAATAGTAGTAGTAGTAGGAGTAGTAGTAGTAGCGGTTAGTAGTAGTAGTAGTAGTAGTAGTAGTAGTAGTAGTAGCAGTAGTAGTAGTAGTAGTAGTAGTAGTAGTAGTAGTAGTAATAGTAGTAGTAGTAGTAGTAGGAGGAGGAGGAGTAGTAGTAGTAGTAATAGTAGTAGTAGTTGTAGGAGTAGTAGTAGTAGTAGTAGCAGTAGTAGTAGTAGTAGTAGTAGTGGTAGCAGTTGTAGTAGTAGCAGAAGTAGCAATAGTAGTAGTAGTAGACGGCGGCATATTTATATAGGACTGACATGCTTTGTAAGATATAAAATTCCCAATCATTTCGAGGATTTCTGGCCAAAATAAGATCAATTTTTATAATTTTTATACAGCTATAAATTAAAATGGTCTGTTCAAGCTTTTTTTTACTCAATGCTTGATACAAGATGCTTATAAAAAATTTGAAGCTTAAAATGTATTTTAATAAACTTGTATGATGTACATTAGTCCTTTTGTAATAAAATTAGATCCACTCATTACCTCTTTTGATTAAAGAACATGGTTTTTAGATCTTAACTAAAAAAACTATTTACTATAGGTAATCGTTGTTGAGGACTGCTCGCTTGAACCCTAGATGTTTGTATCTATACTAACATTTCCTCATATATTATCATATAATAAATCATAACAAACATATTCTAAGCTTAAAGAGATTTTAAAAAAATTACCTGACTTTTCCCTGCTATATCGAGTCTCCTGATTTTTCCAGATTCACCAGGTTCTACATGTAGGTATCCACCATTTATTACGTTTAACACCACGATTATTACCGTATTAATCCAAGTATTGAGGGTAAAGAAGGTTTTTCAAAGGAAGTGCACCAACAATAGCGTAGAAAGAATGGGAAACCTCGTAGTGATAAATCACACATGAAAAACTAGTCCCAAGGTACCTTTCCAAGATTCCAGCTTCGACTTTCCTTTCACCAGCAATCTGATTAATAGTGAGACTGACGTCTTAGGCCATGTGACCACTGCTATTACTTTCGAATCTGTTTTAACTTAGACCATTGTAATGAATGTTGTATAGTGGTATGTGTATTTAAAGAAAGAGTAAACATAAAAATATATTTATTATAAATATTTGGCCTAATAATTTTGGGTTTATTTTATCTACGATGTTTTTCTTGTGAATTATTATTTTATATGGTATATATTTACTATATAAGTTAGTACCTTGTAAATGATACCAGAGTTTGAGTATTTATTTATTTATTTACACTATTTATCCCGATTCCTAGTATGTAGTTTTTGGACCTAAATCTCCATCTTGAATTAACATTACATTTTTGAGCTATGTTATTTAAAAAAATACAATAATACATTTAAAATAAGCACCTAAATTTAAAAGTTCTATTTTTCCTTCCTTCCTATACCTAACCTACTAGTTGGTCCGCCCACGGTACCCTGCCCCGCTGGGTCTCCCACCGAATCCTGGATATAATAGTCCCCAGATCGGCGAGAGCCCCAGTGGGGGAGGGCATCCCCCTCTCCGCCACCTGGGGAGGCACCCTACCGCTGATTTGAGTACCTAGCCGAAATACAATTTTAATATGAATTAAATATTATAAGTGTATGACATATAAAATATTAAAATTTAATCAACAAAATTAGAGTCATTGAAAAATTAAATTATTTTTAATCTTCATAGTTTTTTAGTTATTTGTTTCATAAGGAACCTTCATGTTTTATTTATGGTTTAAATAAAAACCACATTTCAAATACAAAAGTTTATAATCATTGTTTTGGTTTCCAAACAAATTGGTGTATGGTAATAAAGGCAAAAGTATTGGAAAAAGTTTAAAAGTAGAACGGAATAGGATGAAGTTAAAGCGTTCCATACTTGGAGCAAGATTTCGTTTGATTATGCCTCTATTTATTTCTTTACTTTGGAACAATTTTTATTTTATTTCTCTCAGTCAGTGGATTTGTGTCGTGTTTGTTACCTCTACATAACAATGTAACAATAGCATCCGTAGAGGAGCGAAAGAAATTGGAGACTAGGAACCCACTCTATACGCATGCGCATAGCTCACAAAAGTGGACCCCTTAGTTACACTTCTACGATCCCTCTCATGATGGTTTATATAAACCCCCAGATGGCAAGAATACAGACCAAAGAGAAAAGTTAAGGCTGGTAGGAGATGGACAATAAAGGTAAAGGAAAAGAAGGTAAGACCCGTGCGTCCTTGAGCCCTGTAAGACACCGCCTTTCCTCTACCACTCCACCTCGAGAAACCTCCTTGGCACAAGGAGGACTACTGTGTTTCTAGAGAACAATTGTTACCCCCAAGGAGGACATGGAGGAAAGGAGGAAGGCGGAAACGTGAGTCGTCGTGCATTGTTCGCGACGCTACCCGCGAAGAGCGCCACTTGTCTCGTTTCTTTTGTCCGGACTCTACTCTCTCTATCTTACTCTTGTTTAACTATCAGCCAACACAATGATATGAAGCTCTCAAGGACGCTAAGGTTAGTGATGTAAACTTAACAGAATCTAGGGTATGTTTGTTTATGTATCATTTCGAGGCTAGGGTATGGGACTATGAAGAACCATTTGTGAAACAAATACACACAATAGCTATAAAGAATGTGGTGGTTTGTGGTAGAAAACAGAGAGATTCATCAAGCGAGCCTAGGGCTGCATTCCAACAAAATGCAATATTTTAAGGATTTGAACAAATTCTTATTTAAATCTAATAATATTTCATGATAATTTAAATTAAAAAATAGCATCGAGCTATTTAATCCAATGCTAAGAAGACATTTAAAATTTAATATATTTACCAACAACTTAATCGTTCAAAGGGTTTTATGACATCCGGAAGTCGCTTTTACAGCGAATCACTTTGATAGTTTAGTTAAACTCCTACGAAAATATTAAGAGAGAAGATGGAATAATATTTTTACACGCATTGATTGCTGGGAAGCGGGTAGGGGGATACAATTTATAAAACATTTAGTAATTACTTTTATCTTTTTTTCTGGTATTTCGGCATGCTCTTACTATTATTTTGCGGCACGTGATTTATTTAAGATACTTTATACAGAATACCACTGGAGCGAACATTTTAAGTCTCGCCTAGGGCATATGAAACCCTTGAACCGGCCCTGCCAGAGGGCCCCCGGACCCTTTACCTTTAATAGGAAAAATATTCACACTACATTTAATGGTTTTAAGTGATTGTGAAAACCATTAATTATATTTATTAATTCTTGTTCAAAATCGTTCCAACATATTGATTTAAAAATCTCTTGAAATTATAAACTCAATGAACTATTTAAAGGAGTCCTTCGGGCCCACCTCGTTGGGTACACGTTTTAAATGTCAAGCTCATTCAGTCTGGCATGCCGGTGCTGGGGAGGTTGGGGTACGAATCCCGGCTGTTTGTCCTAAGGGTTTTATTTCCCTAAATTTTTCCTCAATTTTTTTTATCGAAAATGTTAGAACGTTAATTCCAATTTCTAGCGTCTTATTTCCTACCTAATTAGTAAAATTAAAACTGCGTAGCCTGGATGAGTTTCATGAATCGTTGAGATTAAACATCGGAGAAGGCCTTAAAATATTACGTATGGTCAAATCACATAAGAAATAACCTTATTTTACAGCTTAAAAAGGAACAACCTACTTGATAGCTCATTTATTAACATAACACATTTTATATTTTAAAAGATAGGTTATCCTTACTATTATAAATGCGAATGTGAGTTTGTTTGTTTGTTTGTTTATTTGTTACGCTTTCACGCCTAAACTACTCGACCGATCATTATGAAATTTCGCATACACGTTTTCATGGGTACAGAAAAGGACATAGGGTACCTTTCATCCAGAAAAAATGCGAATGTGAGTTTGTTTGTTTGTTTGTATGTTTGTTATTGTTTGTTACACTTTCACGCCTAAACTACTCGACCGATCATCATGAAATTTCGCATACACGTTGTCATGGGTACATAAAAGGACATAGGGTACCTTTCATTCAGAACAAATGCAAATGTGAGTTTGTTTGTTTGTTTGTATGTTTGTTATTGTTTGTTACACTTTCACGCCTAAACTACTCGACCGATCATCATGAAATTTCGCATACACGTTGTCATGGGTACAGAAAAGGA
>CABFWB010003472.1:42576-57478 GCA_902151455.1 Timema bartmani | reverse complement strand
AACTCATGTCTAAATAATCACGTGATCTTTTCTTAAATTGTAGCACGGGGCGACACAGTTTAGTAGAACAACCCCGTTTATTTCAACTAAATTGTTTTTTAATAATATACGATTGAATCATGTAACTTTAACATGTAATCGTCGTCTCTAATTACTCTGATTAACTAATAACTAATGAGTCCAAAGGTATCTTTTAGCCTAAAATGTTCACTTGCATCAGTGTCCACATGGCCTAAGGCGTCAGTCTCTACTACCAAATGTTCCAACTAAGCCAATCAATTCCACGAAAACAGTTCTTGTTTTCATATTGTGTCTATTTCTAAGCCAGCGTTAATTCATCTGTTTAATTTAATTTTCCCTCCTAGCCACCATATTGCTAGGTCAACTTTAAGGGGAAAGGTTAACAGCATTTGGCTGGAACCATCTCAGAGATTGGTTTTACTAGCCAAGGAAACCAATTTAAGGTTTAGGTGACTTTGGTTTGACACCGGTCGCAGTCTTTGGATATATAAAGTTTATTAATCATTTCAGTGCTGTTAGTAAAATACATTTATTTGTGTCAGATTTTGTTGTAAGGTTGAACATATTATCTTATGTTAAGTTATTTAAATAGTAATATGATTACAACTAAAGCCCTGCATTTATAGAGTACACTTTTGGAACCCTGAGCTATAAATATCAAAATTACAGTAATCTATTACTAGCTCTGCTTTTAATAAATTTTATGAAAACATTTAGTAATTAATGTTTGAATTAACAAGTCACTACATTAATTAAAAACTGAAAGTTTCATTTTAATATTTTGTTGTTGCTATTTCCTTAGTTACAAAATTAATAAATTTAATTATTTGTATAAAAGGATTCAAATTGAATTATAAAATAGCTTACTAATAAATTGGATCAAAAACTTTTAATGAAAACTGACACTAAATAAGGTAAATTGTAAAGGTTGAACATGGTAAAATTGTTACTATATATATATATATATATTTATATAAGTAGGTTTTACATAAATGATTATTTACAATATATTAGAAGAAGTACCCGCAGTTGTCCATGGTAACAGCGTAATGAATTGTGTGGCTACCTCGGATAATAATTTTATTTGCTTCAACAGAAAAAGAAACTTTTCATTTTATTTTTTCGATCCAGTTTTTAATAAATTAAAAAAATATAATTATAAATTTGTAATTCTAGTTTCAAACTGGGACTAGTTATTTTAAAATGTCAGCCCTCTTACTGCGATCAATATCTGGCGATGCTCATGACAACCAAACACACTCTTAATTGTTTTAATATAAATTTCTGTCTAGATAGAATGTATTCTACCTATATCCCTTGTTCCTTAAGATATATGCAGTGATCAGTGTCCTCCACTTGTACATAAATGATTTGGTGCTAACACCATCTTCAGATGGTTCTAGATGAGAGAATATGTAAATGAGGACCATCACAGATCAGTAATATGATAAACTAAGGAATCTAGTATAAAATATTTAAAAACAAATAAATACTAGCCAATTTATAGAATATACACCAATTTTTAAGGAATAATTAGTTATGTAATATTAGATCATACAAGCATTGCCAGTAACCAATTCTTGGTTGGTTTATTTTGATTTCTGACATTTTAGAAATTTTCTGTTCAATCACAGTCCCTGCAGGGGATGTTGAATTTTTATTCAGGGTTAAAATAGTCTCATTTCAGCCCAATAATGAACCTAAGACCCTTTGAGTATACCTTGTTTACGGCCACCAAGGTCAAGTTAAAAGTGTGTTCTGGTCTTGTATCTAATGAGGGGGTTAGAACGTGAGAGGCAAGGGTTGAAGTCCCTATTAGATCTGCCCTTGTGGCCGGGGGAAGGTGTCAAGTGTCACAACAACTCAGAGAGTATCTCTTCTCTCAAGGATCCATCGTGGACGAGTGGCTCCTGACCCTCACTCTCCACTCATCCTCAGGTCAACCGTTTCTCACCCTCTGTACTAGATCTTGTGTTTCATCACGAATCATGTATATTTTATCCTGCTGTCTATAAAAGATTGCAGCAAAACATTTATATCGGTGGTCAGTAAACTACCCTTAAATGAATTATTCTCTTGAAATAGTATACACGGTAATTTATTATGTTTAAAACACTCACCAGAAACTCATATTTAACAAAATCGTTCAAGACATTTTCAAAGATCAAAGATCACTATAATAAATAATGGATCTATATTTAAAAACATGACTTAGCCTCAAGGTAGGGCATTTACAATCTAAATCAACAAAATCCATCTAACAGTTTTGTAAGTATCCCCCAGATATATATAAACAGACATATATCGGCCTACAAAGTGATAGGCATTGTTATAAAACCCACTTTTTTTTTATCTCTGTCTTAAATAAAACGCGAAGGAAAATAATCCATTATAATTTCAATTAGAATACTTTCTCTTTTAGATAGTTAAAAACGCAGAAAGATAAGCGATCATTTCAAGTCACACAATAGTTCTAGCATTTCGTTTATATTGCAGCTGGCTATTTTAGTGGACGGTGACATATTAATCATCACTAGGTATGGACTTGTCCAGAAGAGCTTCATCGTTCGAAAAGTTACCAGGTAGGTTTATTTTCTTCTCATGGGTCGTGATCTGTTGGCAGATGGTGACAATTTTGACCACTGAAAGTTAGATTTAGTATACTCTTGTCCATATTGTATGTTACACAATCATTTTATATGTTCTACAAACACTTTTCAAGTCACGAATTAGGTGTAAGAGATTATTAATTTTGTGAAAGAATAGTAGAAATTATTATTAAGAAACAACTACGTTATTTGATATTCTAGTATAATTTACCTGATAGCTCGTTAAATATTTTCAAATGGCACAAGTTAGCCCGGTTTTAGAGCCTTCGAGCTTTAACCCACTGGTATTGGATTCGTTCCCTTTGTTCAAGCGTTATTATTTGTAACGGGAATAAATGATTTCTTTAAGCATTGTTTAGTTTAATGTTTAATAACAATGAAGAAATCACAATGAGGCTGGGGGAAACAGTAGATACATTTCATTTAAAGCAGAAAAAATATAACTATAGTACTAATACCTATAATTTTCTACGTGTTGATAATATTATATTATATTTTACTAATTTAATAAATAATATTCCCAATCATATTAAATAAACACAAGTTTGTTAACCGTTGAATGTATAAACATTATTATGAAATAGTTCCTGAAATCTTAAAGAATTGTTTGGGTTCAATTGGGCTTATAGACATAAGAGGGTTTTGATTCATACATTTTTATTAAAATCCCAAAATGTCTGAACTGTCGCTGGGATACATACAAACCCTGTGATCTAGACGTGTTGTAAAGTTGACATGGGGGATTTTTTGGCTGGACATAAAAACTATAGTACATTCATGACGACCTTAGTTTACTTGGATGACAGCTCAAAAAGTTACTAGGAAGAGTACCTAATATATCCCTACACCATCAGCTGACATCTGTCACCTTTGATAACTGTAATGAGAATATATGGTAATGTATGAATGTGATAGTTAACCACAGTAATTTAGGCCAATATAATTAATATATTTATTTGAGGTTGGGCACAAAGCTTACTTATTGTTTTATTCCACTTAGAAAAAGTATTATTCACAGCACCTTCACAAAAGGCTTAACGAACATAGATTCAAAATGGCGACCGACGAATTTAAACCATGTGATTGAACATGACGGAAAAAAGTTATTTACAATGATACACCCACGAGGTGGATAAAGATATTTTATTCAGTTAAATATAATGGAATACAATAAAATGATCATAGAATAGTGTATTATATATATAAATGACAAGTATTTTCTCTTTTCTAAGTAAATACGATTGCCTTTATTAAAATGTATTAATGTATGCAGTATATTACACATCATAGATAATATTCCAAAACGATTAAGAAGTACTTCTAATTATATTTAAATTAGTGTTTTGGATTGGGTAGAAAGAAATTATTAAAATTAATGAAATAGTTTAAGAAAACTTAAGTTTACGTTATTTTAAATGTAAATATAACATGTAACTAAAAAACTTTACATCTATAACAAAACAGTGATATTTTACAAGTGTTGGCAACCCAAAATCTAAACATTTGATTTTTGAAGTGTCATCCAGGTAAAATACTATCATGAAAATACTTTATGTCACTGCCCGTCCGCTTAGCAGTGTTTGCCCACTTCAACCCCAGGATAGGGAGTGACGGAGAACACTTGCTTAAAAGATGGCAGAAGGCAAGGGGTACTTTTCTTTGGATGGCTATTGTAAAATGAGTATGAACTATTAAAGGATAATTACAAGTTGTACAAGAACTAAGAATGAACACTACGGGCAAGTCTTTGACACATCCCACTGGCCCGTGAGCGTTCTCCCTAGCCTTTAGTACCTACATGAGTGATAGCCCGGAACTCTTAATAGGATTTTACTAACATGGGTAACCCTGAAAAACAGCTCGAGGCTGTTCCCTGGTGGCTTTCAACTAAGTCTCTCAACAAGACCAACAAGAATTAAGGAGACTACATCACGACTAGACAATAACAAGACTGCAACAAGCTATGACAGGACTAGACAATAACAAGACTGCAACAAGCTATGACAGGACTAGACAGTAACAAGACTGCAACAAGCTATGACAGGACTAGACAATAACAAGACTGCAACAAGCTATGACAGGACTAGACAATAACAAGACTGCAACAAGCTCTAACAAGACTAGACTCTAACAAGACTACAACAATCTATAACAAGACTAGACAATAACAAGACTGCAACAATCTATAACAAGACTAGACAATAACAAGACTGCAACAAGCTATAACAAGACTAGACTCTAACAAGACTACAACAATCTATAACAAGACTAGACAATAACAAGACTACAACAAGCTATAACAAGACTAGACAATAACAAGACTACAACAAGCTATAACAAGACTAGACAATAACAAGACTGCAACAAGCTATAACAATACTAGACTCTAACAAGACTACAACAAGCTATAACAAGACTAGACAATAACAAGACTGCAACAAGCTCTAACAAGACTAAACAATAACAAGACTGCAACATGCTATAACAGGAGTAGACTCTAACAAGACTGCAACAAGCTCTAACAAGACTAGACAATAACAAGACTGCAACAAGCTATAACAAGACTGCAACAAGCTCTAACAAGACTAGAAAATAACAAGACTACAACACGAATGATACGTGTGCTCGTTCCTTAAAAGCCTCATACTTCTTTCACTACTCAATCACATTCCAGCTTGGGGGTAGCGGACTTTAAGTATGTGACAATTTCTTGCTCACTTCTGTAAAACTACACAAATAAACACTGCCGCGTTCAATTACTACAATTTGAAATGCAGATTCTAGAGCTAATTATAATTTGTTATTCATCCTGCTACCTATCTGGGGAATACAGATTTAATTACGCTAATGGAGAAGGAAGGTTTCATTTTTAAGAAATGAATCAACATCTTTTCACAAAAGGTGTGCGTTAAATCATTTAGAAATTACCCTCATTAACCAACTGATATTTTTATCTCTGACCTCCTCGTCACTGGAAAAACAAAATAGATGAGCTTGCCATTAATTCCCCCTGCCTTCCGAAATGGGCAGGTGTGTGGACAGACATTAATAATTTACATATAGCGCCTTTGCTGCAGATCCTTTATAATAATAAAAATTCCAACTTTGTACTTTGGCGAGTTCGTCATGATCAGAAGCAACTTAGCTTATTTAAACTTTTTTGTATTAATACTTCTCTTCTTCCTCACACTTTATTTTACATCGAATTTCATTTGTTTCCAAAGAAGAGTAGACATTCAAACACGGGTAAAGGGTCAGAGAAGGAGGGCAGATGTAGGGAGTAGAGTTCAATTTTATAATTAGTTACATCAATCTCGTTAAAAAAGAGAAGTGGAGGGTAAAAAAAAAGGTCCCTGCCTGAAGAGAGCGTCGAAACTTTTCCCATCAATAAAATTGTTTGTTCACAGTGAATGATGTAGGTTAGAGGTGGCAACCATGAGTGATAGTGTTGACGCTTCAGATGTTTGGCAGATATATTTTTAGGGGTGGGATTTCTTATAATGTATTAAGTAATTGAAAAAATAGCCTGGGTCTTAAAGTACACACGATTATATAAGCTCATAGGGAATAGAAGTAAAGGTACATACACTATTTCCAAAAAACGAAATTTGTATTGATTATTTGTTTTTTATTACCATTATTTTAAGCAAATATACTTCATCATTGGTGATCACGTGGTCTAAAAACTCAATTTAGCATTAGACTGAATTGCTGATAATGGAGATAGTGAGTATCGAATCTTTTCCAAGTGTATTCAAGTTGGTTTTCAACATTTGATTTCTCAATGTGGCTTTGCAATCATCTCTCCACAAAAATACAGGTGTATTTTTGATGAGTTGTCCTAATATCGAGATTTTAAATTAAGTCTTTAATATCTTTTGTATTTAACGTGCTAATTAAAAACTAACAAACAAATGAGAAGAAGATTTTCAATATTTTTATCTTAATATAAATCTTATTTCAGGCCTTTTCAAAGATAGAAAATATTCTGATTGAAATCTTGAGGATTCTAGTCTTATATAGGTTGTTGAAATAATATTTTTTCTGCGTTATTTTTGTATATTTCAAAACCTAGTGTGTCCTAAACTGATCTGATTTATATGAATACTTTATAATAGTGTTTGTTCTATTTCCTTTCGTTTGTCATAAAAGCTAGGATAGTTACAAAATTATAATCAACTAAAAAAAATATTTAACCTCACAACTTAAACACATGTAAGTATTAATATTTACATGGGCTATATTTGAGCTAGTATTCAACATTTACAAATAAACAGTCACAATCTATCTTTACACAAAAGTAGTGAATAGGATACATATTTAAGTAATATATTATTAATTAAAAATCAAAACTTTATTTCAAAGTAAAGCAATCGTGTAAATCTATTCAGTAGTCTCACTTAAAATAACCTATTATGTTGACCTTTGGAGTGATGGTGTTAAGTTATCACATCAGCATCTGATAACCGGGGGCTCATAGCCAGCCCAAGATCAACAGCCAGCCCAAGATCAACAGCCAGCCCAAGATCAACAAAGTCTTCTTGAGCGATACAAACCCATAACAAATCCCTTCGGAAAGAAAATAAAGCCTTCGGTCGGTCCCAGGTCGATTGTGGCATGTAAAAGATCCCTGGATTATAATTATGTTAAAGTACCTTTCAAACAATATTAGTAATCTCTTTCAAGCTCGCTCCTAGAATTCGGACAAGCGTCTGGAAAGGGGAGGGGAAGGGTGGTTAGCGTCACGAAGGGAATCAAACTTCAAAACGAGTCAACCAAAATCAATAAGGTGAGTTGTTGTGGCTCCCCGTTGACCCCACATGAGAGGGACAAGATGTAGGAAAATAAGAGTAATTAAAATAACCTTTTCTGCTGTCATAACCAAATTGTAGAGCTTTTAACCGAACTGTTTGTATGGATTTATATTCAAATATTTATTTCCTGTGTCTATAATTGTGTTTAAAATTATAACTGATGACACTACTACATATATTCGTAGATTTTATTATATGTTATAATTATTATTATTTAGCCGATAAGCAGAGTTTTATATTATATTGGTAGTATTTAAAATAATTTTACATACTTAGATAGATTGTGTCAGGAGTGAGACAAATAATTTCCAAACGTCCAATAAGTGAAGTTTTCCTTTGATATTAATAAATCCGTTTTGTCACACTATATATTAAAAAGCTAAATTCAAATGAACAGTAGTTAAGATGATAAATTTCTCTGAACAAAAAGGATCTATTCACAATTTCTAGAATTATGAGTTCATTGGATGGAAGTAAGATTTGTAAGCGGAGCGGAAAATGTGATTTCGTTTTGTACGTTTGCCTTCTTCAGGAGGACAGAGGGGTATAAATGGGGGGTAAAGGGGTTTTATCCATCATAAATTAAGGGAAGTAATTAGAAATTTTCCCAAGGTAAGGAAGACGAAGAAAATTAGTCCGTGGCACACAGTTCGGCAATTTATGAACACAATGAAGTCAGGGGGGTGGAAGTTGGTTGTAAGTCTGACAAGTTTATAATTCCCCCTCTTCCCAACCTCTTTCAAACATTCCAAAACCATGATCACCTCAAAAACCACCCCCTTCACCAGACTTGGGAAAGCAAGAGATAAAATATGCCAATTCAGTGGGTATTTCACTGCTCCATTTAGTTTGGAAATGCTCAAAAATGTGATTAAAATTGGAAAAACAAAGTCTTGTAATTTTTAAAAATAAATTGAATAATTCATTTTCAACTTCGTCTCACTTATTGTTCGGGCTTAACGCACACATTTTAGTTACGTTAATATATAGATATGAGCTAGGGAAGATTGGGGAAAAAATACATCCCTAATGAGGGGATGTAAAGTGGGCGACCATTTAGGATAAATCACCCTAAGTACACGTTTCTGGGCGTATAACCCTGACCTCAAAGTCATCAGAAAACCAGAGAAGATGAGTTTGGCATGTGGACCACGTCCGATATACTTATTACTTGTATATCTCGATCCATATTTATACACACCCGGGCTCTATGCAGACTAACTACAAAACCGACCAAAGTATCCTTCCGCGCCAACAAGAACAGATGGATCATGGAAACCGTAGATGGCGCTAACTACCGGACATGTCTTGCGGGAAAAAAACCTTTTGGAAATATCAATTTTCTCGATAAGGAGTGAAATTTTTATAATATCATTTCGACACCATCTCCAAAATAATGAATAAATCGATGTTTATTAATTGTTACATTTTCTTATTTTTTCTTATGAAGCCGGCAGTTTTCTATTGAAAAATGTCAATTGTATCGATATTTGATCACTGTGAAAATTATAGAGGCGGTGTGAATATAAAAATAGCTTAATCAACATGTTTCTATTCTTGGACAAACCGTTTCCGAAATGCATATTGCAAAACAATAAAAAAAGTTCTTGAATATAGCCGTTTTTTTCCATGGCTCTGCATTTCCACGCCAAATGAAAAGGGCCAATTGCCTTTAAACATTAGACTAGATGTGTTTTCTCCCAAACTAAGAGTTCTTTACTAGGCCCATACTCTTTCCAAAAAGTATGAATAGACGTTTCTTCTTCCTAAATGTTAAATAACACTCTACTCCAATATACAATGAAAACAGAAGGCCGATATTCAAAGCTCTGCAATAGTATGAATAAAAAAAGATCTTGTCATGTTTGAGTGGTATGTAGATTGTATTTCTTGCATCCAATTCCAAGGATAAATTATTTCAAATTTAAATTTATTTTTATAAAAAGTTCATATTATAAACACGAATATTGTAATAAGTGTATCCTAATTATTTAATACAAATACGTTAGGAACCCTTATTTCAAACCCCGAATTGTCCCTTTTTGGTCTTATTTCCTGTGCGAGAAGGTTTAAATTAATATGCAAAAAGTATATATTTTTTATTTACTGTACTTTTTGTTCTTACTTATTTCTTTACTTCTTATTTTTTTACTTGATCGGTGTTTTTATAAGTTTTAATTTTATTCGAAAAATATGGTTTTGATTTATTGAAGATGTTTTGAGGGGGAGTGTGGGTCGTTGCCTATTAATACCCGTATGAGCTATTCACATATTGATAAAAATAATAGGTTAGGAATGAGGAAGTAGAGTCTAGATAAGAAATATACCTGCATTTGCTTGAAAGTTGAGTGTAAAATAATATATGAAACATACTAATTAAATTTTGTTTACATTTAAATCCCAACCTCATTATATCCAGTTAACCAGCTTAGATGACCCTGACCTTCTATACACGTGCTCACCGATGCATGTATCTAAACATATCGTATTTAATTATAAAATAATTGGTACGAAGCAATCACATCAACTTATTAATATTGTGTATTAAGGCTTGAGAGTAAATTTTCAAAAATAGGGATTGAGTATACAACCCTTAAGTAAGCTTTCCTCATAAAATCCTCACATAATCTTGGTTTTCACAATAAAAACTCTTTTTAAATACTTTTTAAACAAAATTTAAAAATATTTTTTGCAAATTTCAAGTTTAAAAAATTAAGTATTTTTTAAACTATTCTTAAATCATTTTTAATTTTAAAAATAAATGCATATTCTTATTGAAATTAAAAAACAATTTCCAGATACCCATATTAAGCTTAAATTTAAAAGGAGCTTTTGAAATTTTTTTAAATATCTATAATTTCTCATGTGTTTATTTTAAAAGTAAAAGATTACATTATTAAATATCATGAAACATGGTCCCTCGATACCAATGTTGAACAAAATATAATAGTGATAATCAGTACAATTTAAACTTTTACAAAAATCAGTCATATTTAAATATTTATGTCCTGAAAAAATTAACAGATACCCATATTGAACTAAATTGCTAGACACATTATTTTTAAATATTCAAGTTTATTAAAAATCAGTCACCAGTAAGCTACCCTTTGAGGAATTTCCATCCGAAAAATAAGTATACAGTTTTATGGCAAACACTCCCCAGTCATACATTTTAAACAAAATCATTAAAGCGATTTTCATATCTCCAAATATTCGAAAATCACATATCAGTAAACAACCCTTAATTTGAAGGCTTAGATCAAAATAAAAATAATGTATTGTTGTATTTCCCATAGCATAATGTATAAAGTTTATTAAGTTTATAATATAAATTTTGAACAAAGTCGATCAAACCGTTTTGATCTGTGGCTGTAGACAACAGACGTGGGGACAGACGGAACTGTAAAATTCACTTGTTTGGGCTTGGACACAAATAAAACATAGATATTCGTCATAAGTTCGTGGTCGAAAATGTTCAGTTACACTACTTTAATTTTAGATGAGAAATTAAATAAATTATAGGGGCCTACGCCACAATCGTATAAACTTTCTCATGTATTAGATATATAGGGTTGTGAAAACAAATTCAAAATAAGTTATTAAAAGTTTTATATTTATTAAAATAAAAATGTGTTTTAATTTATTATAAAACTATTCCCCGATACCCATTTCTCCAAGCTTTAGGACCATTTTAAAAACATTTCAAATTTTCTAAATTTTGTTATAAGTAAACAACACTAAAATTATCAATTCTATTAAAACCAACAAACATTTATTATCAAGTAAAATTGTCTCCAAATACAAATCTTGAACAAAGTTTTAAAGGATATTTCTTTCAAAAACCAGTCATCATTTGACTACTATTAAATGAAATATTTAAGAGAACAAATATATATCTAACCATGTATAATTTAAGAAAAGTAACAAATACGCATTTTGGACCAAATTTCTAGAGCAATTTCTTAAATTATACAAATATATAAAAAATAAGTATTTAGTAAATCAAAATAAACGAGTTTTCCTATAAACAAAATCTTTTAGACCATTTCAGATCTGTGGCCAGGGACAAACAGTTTAAAAACAATAAAATTATCTTGAATCTTGAGGTCAACAATTTTCACATTTGCAATACTTTTTCTTGATATGAGAAAGTAAAAAATTATTACTGAGGCTGCCATTTCACCTATTACAAAGCTTAACTCTGAATTAAAAGAGTTTTGTCGTGGGCTTTGTACTAGCTCAGAGCATGTTAATTCACTTGCCTTGTAGGAAACCCCGTCAACACACAACCACACGCTACACATGTAATAGCCGGGATCAAACGGAAAACACGTCCATCCCTCTTCACTTCAAAAACAAAAACATACGTCCAACAATTTTTTAATTAAAAGCTTTGCAATGTTTCTTCCTCATATTTTTTTTTTGGCTCGTCTTTTTCATGGAGCTCATAGTTTGTATAGGGCTTAAAGCGAAAGAGAGATAAAAAAATATTAGTCAACTTTTTTTCAGTAAGGGAATTATATCTGTCCAAGAGTTATTATGTGGTAATATAGCAGGAGTATAAAAAGAAAAGAAAATCATTTGCGAATGATAGCTCAGAATTTGCCTCAAGAAAATATTAAACTTCATATTGATTAACAATATTTATTTTATTCATTTATTCTGATTATTGTTTGTTTTGACTTTTGAACTAAATATGCTTTGAAGTACATATTTAATCATAAAGCTATTGTATCTAATTATCTATATTTTATTTTCTCGTGTAAGGATAAACAGTTATGTAATTGTGAACATTTTCTACCTTGAGACTATTAAATATATTTACGATTTATGTGACTTCAAACTTCAAAAAGGTGGAATTTACATTTATGTATGTACCTCAGTCTAGATAAGAAATGGTTTGATAATTTTTTTCCCCAGGCCTTAAATTACTGACGAGTGATTTTTCAAATGATCTATTATAATTTTGTTTAAAATGGTTTCCTGGAGAATATTTGGCATGTCAAACAAAAAATTTCCCATTTTTTCGGGGAAGCCTTCATTTTAAAGGTAGTTTACTGGCGACTGATTTTTTTAGTTTGATATATCTTAAAAATATCTATAACATTTTGTTAAAAATGATAATCTGTTGGGTTTTTAAGAAAATAAATAATTGTGTACAATTTAGCTCAAAATAATCTGTAATAGTAGTTTACTAGAAAATCATTTTCAAAATGTTTGAAATTTTATTAAAACAGCACTTAATATTTTGTATAAAATTGGTAGTGGGAGACTATTTTACATAATAGATAAAAATGTAATAGATGCTTATCGTTCTAAATAAAATTAACTTAATAATAATTTACTTGAACATTTTTAGAAAGTTTGAGTTTTATAAATATGTCTTTAATATTTTATTCAAAATGAGTATTTGAGAATTGTTTGTCATTATAGATCAGAATATATCCTTATTTTTGCATAATTAAATAATTTGAGGGTAGATTACTTATAACTGATTTTTGAAAATTAAAAATTTGTTTTAATGGTTTTAACCATTTTGCTTAAAATTTGTTTATGAGCTGTGTTTAGTGTATTAACAATAATATGTATTTGTTATTATGAGAACAACTTATTTAAGAATAGTACACAAAAAAACTTTTTTTTTAAACTTTTGTTTCATGATATAATACATAATATTATAAAGTTTGTACAAGGTGGTACTATTTATTTTTACGCTTTTTATATTTCAGGGATAGTCAAATTCAACCTAGCTAATAATGTAAGATTGAGGGAGTTAGCCTTTTAGAATAAATACACACGCTTTTGCGTCGAAGAAAAGTAGGAAACCACATATAAGGAAACACCCTCGGCATACTCGGCTGTAATTGAAGCCCTGACCTCTTCCCTGTCCTCAGTAAAACAGACTATATGAGCTTTCCCTTTAGCCCGCGTAAACACAGGTGTAGGTGGTAGTTTTATCAAGCTCACGCACATAAAATATCGGGGTATGAAGGTATAAAAATAAGTTCTGCAGGTTTTGTGGAAAAGTCCTTGATCTATATTCTCTCTACAGTAGGAGTGTAGGTAAGTGACAGCTAGCAGAAGGTTAATATTTCAAACATTGGCTGAAAAAGAAGTGTTTGATAACACTTTTATTTTTGATGATGTGGTATTACTAAGCACACAATCATTATTTCCGAATAGGTTTACATTAAGTCATTTTCAGCCAATATTTGAAATATAAAACTTTCTGCTGGATGTCACGTACACTCCTAAAGTAGATGGGGTATAGCTGACTGGAAATAAGATTAAAGCAGCGCTCCCAATAAGCGTGAACCCCCCCACCATACTCATCCTGGTCGCTCACACCTCAGTGGTGAACCGTTCACACGGTCAGAAAGGTCAGCTGATACGTGGCCAGAGAAGAGTTCATGACTTAGGGCTGTGCGATTGTTCAATCTTTTGTGTTCCTCCTACCAGAGCATTTTTTCGTGTACTTCAAATTTTGAAGAGAGAACGTAAGAAAAGGAGAGGATGGGTTGGAGAGTTGATATTGTAGCGCCAAGTTTCTAGAGATTCCCCCATTTTTTTAAAAATGGACAATAAATATCGTTTTTCTTGTGATTTCAAAAATCTACCGCGATTGACAGACACCCAGGATGAAGTCTTGCTGGAGAGCCTTTAGTCTGTTATAAAAAGGTGTGACACTAACGAGAGAAAAATAATTAGTGTCCAAATATAGTACTTGGCGACGACAATCTTGCCTCACGCCCACTGAATAACTACTGAAAATAAAACATGATTTATTCCAACAAGACAGGGCCGTGGAGCCGATTTCATCACAATCAATGTCCACAACTCTGTGTTCACACACCGGGTAGCGTTGAACTAAACCGTGGGTCACCCCTCATGGGGACGTGGATTAACTCCCAAACTATCTCTCTCTCTCTTCACTCAAACAAAATCTCTTTTTACCCCCATTCGGCTGTAGATACCTCTCCATAGCTCATGTTACACGGGGTATCCACAAGTATAGATAAATATTCGATTAAAGTGTTGACTTTTTATTGAGTTCAAAAAACATAAAATAGAAAGATGATAGCTTAACGCCACAGTAAACCGAGCTAATATTGGATTGTTAGGTATGCATACATCCTTTGAACGGCTCTACTATCTATTTTTTGTTGCTGTAGTAATCAGGATCCCAAGCTCTTTTATTCTTGTCTGC
Source organism: Timema bartmani (assembly GCA_902151455.1). Taxonomy (NCBI): domain Eukaryota; kingdom Metazoa; phylum Arthropoda; class Insecta; order Phasmatodea; family Timematidae; genus Timema; species Timema bartmani. The sequence continues at coordinate 42,827 of CABFWB010003472.1, read as the reverse complement.
ACATGTGTGTAAAATAGATAGATTGTTTACCGAAATGTTAATAATATTATGTAGGTCTACAAATTTGTAAATATTACCATTTTTGTATCCCATTTTTGGGTTTTTTACTTTCTCTCTATCTTACAGGTAGAGAAAGTATTGTGATCGTCAAAAAAATCGAACTCGAGATTTTGATGAATTTTGACGTTTCATGACTTCCTGAATCCGAAAAAGTGGTTTTTGAATTTCCGTCTGTCTGTCTGTCTGTCTGT